>OZ005650.1:5237922-5312683 GCA_963930645.1 Salticus scenicus | reverse complement strand
TGAATTTGATTGGCTACGATTACTCAGCACTTTTCAGTTTTGAGATTTTTTGCATTTTCATATCCGTGATCACGGATACGTGTCCGTGATTTTTTACTAGGAAGCAGGTAGGTTGGTAGGGTGTATGAGAGATGAGATATGACATATCCAATGCTTTTGTATCAGTGATGCCAGATGGTCGAAAATTATTTCCCCAAACAGGTCTTCAAATTTCCCCAAATCAGGGGTTCTACTAAAAAGGGAAAAAAATATATATATATCAAGCAGATTTAAGTGGATTTAAAAGTTCATATTTTTCTCCAAATGAAGGTGATTTTTGAAAAAAATCTCCAAATAACAATAAAGCTATTGAAAATCCCTGGTCGTAGGGATAAATCATTACGTTGCCAACATCGAGCTTTAATTTAGGTAGAGAGAGAAATGGCAATGAGCGTGTTCAGTAGAGCGCCCGAGATGGATCAATGCGACCGGGCGATGACGTCACTGATCCTGGATCGGGCTAAGACTACTGTATAACAGGCTGAATCATTCGCCGCCATTTGTACGTCAAGTCCGTCATTGCTAAACTTAAGATTACTATATAATAGTCTTATATAGTCTCATATCATAATCTTATATGGTAGTTCGTCACTGCCAAACATAAGACTATTATATAATAGTCTTATATAATCTCATATAACAGTCATATACAATAGTCTTAGTTTTAGCAATGACGAACTTGACGGACAAATGGCGGCGAATGATTCAGCCTGTTATATAGTAGTCTTAGATCGGGCCAGGCGTCTACTCATGGTTTCTGATCCACGACCGGTCGAGATCGGTCCATCCCACTGAACGATGTGACTCTGGATCGGTCGACACTACTGAACGCTTTGGCTCGGAATCAATCGACCGGTCGTGGATCGGGCGCTCTACTGAACACGCCCACTTGTGTGGCCAACATTATTGAGAATTGTCACGTGACATTTCTCATTTCTCCTGTAAAGCCGAATCATCGAGGTATTGCAGCCGCGTAGTTTGTGATCTTTCCTCGTGGTCAGAGCTCTCGGCTGTTGGCGATGAGCCTCTTTCGTCAAGTGTATTGGCGAGGGATATCTATAAACAAATATCGAAATGTAGTCTTGGGCTGGGATTGCGGTGCCTCGTTTCTTAAGTTTTATCTTAAATGTTACGAACTTTCGTAGATGGGCGTGGTTAAGAGCGATCTTAACTTGTTATTGCGGTGCCTCAAGCGTAAGTCCTGTGCGTGTCCTCGTAAGAGAAAGCCAGCCAGCCAATGGGAGACGCAGAGCGAGTTCTGTTGTGATTGCGCGCGCATCCAGTTACGATTCCACGTAAGATAGCTCTGAGGTTGTCGTAAGATAGTGAGGCACTGCAATACGACTTGCGTTTTGTTTACATCTTAAGAGAGAGTTTGTGCGTAAGATAGTGCTGAGCGAGGCACCGCAATCCCAGCCTTGATCTTCAATTCTCATAGGAGATATGTATTAAAATATTTTTTTTTCCTTTTCATTATTGACGATATTGGAATAAAAAAAAAAAAATAAATAAATTCCCAATGGCATAAAAAAATAAACCCATCAAAAATTTTAACAAAAATTTATACGAATTGTATTTGACACTGTTTTTCAAGATTTTGTATGAACTTCGGAAACACACTTTTCTAAAATCAATTAAATTAAATTAATGAAAAAATGAACAACTTGATTAGCTTTTCATATAATACAAAATGAATTTAAATCAGTTTGATTTAAAGTTCTTTTCCTAAAAGAATTTGCGATTTTTATAATCTAATGCAAACACAAGTTCCTGTAACAATCTTTGTGTTATCAGTAATTTTAAGCAAAGCAAAACCATTTAATTTAGTATAAGTAATAATCGTTATTGTTGTTGTTGGTTTGGTTATCAATCGTTGTTATTGTTGGTTTTTGAACTGATTAATTGATTAGTTTTGCAGAGTGAAAACAATTACTTGTTGTAGTTTTACTTAATTTTTTGTGTTTCAGTTGAAAAATTAAAATCACCTCAATTTACAGTCAGTAGTTTACCTCGTAACACTTTTAATGTTTTATGGATATTGTGTAGGAAGGCTATATTTAAAAAAAAAAAAAAAAAGTGATAGTTAAAAAAATAATAATAATAAAAAAAAAAAAAAAAAAAAAAAAAAAAAAAAACTCCTTTGTAATGGAAATAAACATCCTTGAATCCCATTTGAACCTCAATGTCATTTAATAGTTTGAATAATATAATTCACCAAAAAAATATTCCTGAAAATGTTATGACATATTTTTTAGAGTAGTGTGTACAGTTACAATGTATTATTAAATTTTAATTTAAAGGTTTCAAATGCATGGTAATTTCATTTTATATCAATATGTAAGAAATAAGTTTATACAAGTTAAGGAGAATTTTTTTTTTTCCTTCTTCTAGAGTAGCTTTCATTGTTATATTCATGCCTTAGGAAGTTAGGATGGAATGGTTGGGAGGCACCTGTGACAGCGTCACGCATCCTCCATTACCTAGATGTGGAAACTAACAGAGTGAGAGTCCCGAACAACAATTCACTGCAATGGAGAAAGGGGGGGGACAAAAAAAAAGCACAAAAAATACAAAAACAAATAATTTTAGAGCTTATGGAAAGAAGAAACACAATAATAAAAATGCGTAGGAAGGTTAAGTACAGCATTACACTACTAGGAGAAAGTTTAGGGATAGTAAGAATATTTTTTATTTTTTAGAGAGCAAATTTTATAATTTTTTTTTTTTTTTTTGGTATTTTAAAAACACAGTTTTTTTTTTTTTTTTTTTTTTTAACACAAGGACAAAAAATAAAACACAATACAAGACAGCACAAGAACGAGGACAGAGTATAATCTCCGAAGAGAAGCCAATGCCCGAAGGCGACAGAAAAGTGAAAGGATAAAGAAGTTAACATAAAAAAGTTTAATGGTGGGAGTTTAGACTGAGGCCCGCTCTGGGTCTGCGCCTATTCAGAGGATCATTATGGTCATATGTTGCGAGTGTGTTCAAAGCAGAGTTATCTAGTGATTCAAGAACCAAATGGAGTTGTATGTTTAAGGATTGGATGAAGTCATTAAGTTTTGGAGTTTCAATTTCTTTATAAATGTGAAAATTTCTAACGTACCAAGGCATATCAAGAATTTGCCGAATAGTTGAATTTTGAGTCCTTATGAGTAACTTGATATGCGATTTGGCAGCATATGACCATACCATACATACATAAGTGAGGATGGGTCGTAAGTAGGAAGTGTACAAGAGCAATTTGTTTTTAAAGTTTAATTTACTATTCCGAGCTAAGAGGGGAAGTAATTTACTTTTAGCTGCACGGAATTTTTTACGCGTGGTGAGAATGTGTTGTTCAAAAGTGAGAGATTGGTCTAGAATAACACCAAGGTATTTACAGTGATTTGACCATGGTAGGGGGGTGGCGCCGAGGCTAATTTGGAACTTATCACGAATATTAGTTGTCATTCCATTTCTTCCACGTGAAAAAAGAATAGCTTCAGTTTTGGTAGTGTTAAATGCTATTCTCCATTTATAAAACCAGTGAACCAAAATTTTAAGGTGACGGGAGATTGCCGAAATAGCATAACGCCTGTTGACGCTTGAAGCGAAAATACAGGTATCGTCTGCAAAAATAGCCAGTGAGGTATGAGTGTATCTAGGTATATCATTGATATAAAGATTAAATAATTTAGGACTAATTTTGGAGTCTTGAGGAACGCCGAAATGGGCAAAAAAGTTCCGTGAAAGCGTGTCTTTCACCTTCACGTGGAAGTTCCTGTCAAGTAGGTAACTATGAATTAACTTAATAAGGGCAGGGGGAAAGTTATAATTAATAAGTTTAAAAATTAAGCCAGAGGTCCAAACTTTATCAAATGCCTTTCCGATGTCGAGAAAAACTGCCGCAGTATATTGCTTCCGAATTTTGCCGGTGGTAATGTGCTCAACTAATCTGTAGACCTGGTGTGGGGCTGAAAGGCCATTACAGAACCCAAATTGTTCTGGGATCATAATATTATTTTCTGCTATATGAGAATCAATTTGTTGAGCAATAAAGGCTTCGCATAATTTACTAAGAACATTCAGAAGGGAAATTGGGCGATAACTCGAAGCCCTATCGGGGGGTTTGGCAGGTTTTAGTATCGGAGCAATGACTGCAGTTTTCCAATAAAAGGGGAAATAATTAAATTTAAAAATATTATTGAACAGATGAGTGATTTTTGGAATATAAGTGAATGGTAGATTCTTGAGGGCGTCGTTAGTGATTCCGCTGATGCCTGGGGCTTTTTATTTTTAAGTTTTTTGATTTCGTTGATGACATCAGCGTGGATTACCAAAAAATCAGAATGAGTATTCATGCCTCCTCCCTACTGTTAAATTTAAGAAAGAAACAATTATTATTTTTTAGGTATAGATTTGATTTAAAATAAAAAAATAAAAAAAATCTTTAAAATGTGGTGATTGGTGATTGGGTTTTACGTCGCACTAATGCTGCGCAGATGGGCAATTGGCGACGGTCTGGGACACACCCCTAGAGGTGGTCCGGAGACATGCCATCACAATTTTGATCCTCCACGGAAGGGATGGCTCTCCCGCTTCGGTAACCCCCAGAGGTATAATTTTTGATGGGAACATGGAGGACATTGCGGCCACGACAGATTTTACGTGCACCAGCCACCATTAGTGTACACGACGGTCTTTGGCCGGCTCGAGTACCGAACCCGCAATCTTCCAATTACGAGGCCGGCGCTCTACCGACTGGGCTCTTTAAAATGTGAAACTTTTATACTGGTAAATATTTAAGTAGTATAGTGTTTTAATAGAAATTTAATGAACAGAATAATTTATAAAATAATAGACTATATAATTCTTAATTATTTTACCAGTATGCTTTGCAGAAATACATTATTTTGTAAAATTAAGTATTATAATGCGAAGAAAAAAAAATTAATTAATATTTTTAAAAATATATTATGGGTTTAAATTGAAGTCAAATAAAGATGTGTTTTACTTTATTTTATTTTAATACTTATTTTACTAATTTTATTTCTGTTTTCATAGTTTTTCCAATGCATTTAAATGTTTGGTAACCCAGTTCTTTTTTTCTTTCTTTTTTCTTTCTTTCTTTCTTTCTTTCTTTTTTTTTCTTTTATTACAATATTATTTTATAAAAGTAAAAAATAAATAAATAAATAAATAACAGAAAACATGAAATTTTTTATTTGGATTTGATATATTATAATTATTATAATCTTTGTAAAATATTTCATTTACATACTATATTATAGGAATTTAACTTTAAAAAAATCTTAGTCTATTCAAAATTTTTTACAGCTCAACTAATATGTATATATATAATATACTAGAAATTAATTGAGCAAATTAATCAATTAATTATCCCCCCCCTTTTTTTTTAGGATTTTTTCTATTCATAGTTTAAGTGATTTATCAATTAGTTAAAAAAAAATTACATATATTTGCATATGATTATGATATTACCTATTAGTTTTATGAAAGTAAAGAAAAAAGTTTTTGCTGTTGCAATCACTTTTTAAAATAAAACCAATTTTGAAAGTTAACAATGTATCAACTTGAAAACAATGTGAATTGAATGAATATTTTTGATAATAAAATATTATATAAAATACAAATACCTAAATAAATAACTCATTTAATATATATATTAAAGAAAGAAAAATATTTTATTTTTGTATTAAGTTTATTTTTTACACTAACTGCCGATAGATGGAGCCATATTACCTGTTCTGAGATTGAATATTTCAAATGGAAGCGAAGTCTGTATTGTATGCATCCGCGAACATTCCAAACCGGATTACATTCTTTTCTTTTGGGTGATGCGAAAGATAAGAGTGTAATCCGCGAGGTAATATAGTTCCAATTTTAAAGTGAAATATATAAAAAAATAAGAGTTTTTGGGGGAAAACGGGTCACGTCATGCTTCTCAGACAAAAGATATTAATATCATGTAACAATTTCATGAAATCTGTCCACGCAGTTTTCGAGAATAAAAAGTTACACAATTACCATTTTTCCTTTGAAGTCTTAAATTCCAGATATCAATTCCAGATATCAAAATATATAGAATGTGGAAGTGTGAAACTTTCAGGATAGCATCAGGCAGAAGATAAAAGATTATTCTGAAAACATTAGATCAGAATATCTCCAATTTGCTGAGATATTAAGTGTCGGCGTTTCCAAATTAATTTCATGTTAAATTAGCTGTACATATATGGTGTCGCAGGTAAGCTTCGCGTCACGGAGACACGGCCGTGTCTCATGATTTGCTTCAACATAAAAACGAAATTTCGCATAAATACGCACAGTGAGAATTATGTTTTAACGAATCTTTGTGAATTAAAAAGAAATGTTTAAAGTAGTAATAATCAATTATGAAAAAAAAAAAAAAAAAAAAAAAAAGATTGTAAATGTAGATGTATCGCTTTTCACTGGAGGGGGGAGGGGTGCTTATGTAAATTTTTAATAATAGTGTTTCTGAAAAGAACCCGTCAATACCTTTAAAACTAATGGTTGTACCATAAATCTAGAATAATTAAAAACAAATTTATCAGGGGTTTCTTCGTTTCTTAATAAATAAATAAATTACTTAGGGAGAAAAATGCAGTTTTTAAAATATAAATGTGGTCTATAGGACACAAAATAAACTTTCTTTAGCCATTATTATATATCTTTGCAATGAAAATCACTTGCATTCATCATGAAAAGAAATTTTAATAAAAAATTATGTTAGTTAATATCTAATTTACATTGTGTGTATTTGTATAGGATAACATTAAATAATGTTTTGTGATGGCTACAACATACTATATATTTGAAATCTTTTTATTTCTGTATTTTATTCAAAAGATTTTTTCTTTTCTCCTTTTAATCGTTTTTCAAAATTGTAATTTTTTTGTATGAAAATCGCTTAGCAGAGTTTTCATTGGAAAAAGAAAAAATAAATGTATAACACTTATAATATACTAGCAGGCAATGCCCGCTTCGCTGGTCCCTATTTTTAAATGAATCACTATAATTACTGAATTCTCAAAATTGCATTAATTTTTATCACTTGAAAAAAAAAAAAAAAAAAAAAAAAAAAGAGAAACAAAATCTGATTAGGAAAAATGTCCCACCGGTTTCTCACTGCCTTCAGAAAAAATTCCCAAAATGCTCTAACTCTTATTTCTATTATTTTCCCTCTTCGCCCCCCCCCCCTCCTCCCGCCTATCCTAATAATTTTACAAATTCGAAAATATCCGCAATCGATTTGTAAGTATCAAAAACCTCTATGCACCAGTTTTGAACGATCTATCTCTATTTTTGTTTTTTGCCCCTCCGCTCCACCCCTTCCCGCCTCTCCCAATAATTTTAAAAATTCGAAAATATCCGCAATCGATTTGTAGGTATCGAAAACCTCTATGTACCAATTTTGAATGATCTAACTCTATTTTTATTTATTTTTTTTTTTTTTGCCTTCCCTTCCCGGCCCTCCTAATAACTTTACACTTTCGAAAATATCCCCATTCGACTTGCAAGCATCTAAAACCTATCTGTACCAATTTTGAACGGCCTAACTGTATTTCTATTTGTTTTTGCCCCATAGCCCCCCCTTACTGTCCCACCCCCTTTCCACCCCTCCTAATAATTTTACAAATTCGAAAATATCCGCAATCGATTTGTAAGTATCGAAAACCTCTATATACCAATTTTAAACGATCTAACACTATTTTTATTTTTTGCCCCCCTCTCCCCTCCCCCTTACCTGCCCTCCTAATAACTTTACACTTTCGAAAATATCCCCATTCGACTTGCAGGCCTTTAAAACCTATCTGTACCAATTTTGAACGGCCTAACTGTATTTCTATTTGTTTTTGCTCCATAGCCCCTCCCCCCTTGCTGTCCCACCTGGGGGCTGAATTTCTAAAATTCCAGAAATTGGGTTTTAGATAGTTGCATTAGTTATATTTTAGAGCAAAAATTTCACGAATATCTATTTTTTTCTTTGAGATATATAGGATTATGCAAAATCACGTTTTGCCCCCCCCCCCCCCCCGCCCCCCTTGGGGACCGAATTTTAAAAATTCCAGAAATTGGTTTTTAGACATTTGTGTTAGCTATATTTTAAAGCAAAAATTTTACGGATATCTGTTTTTTTGTTTGAGATATGAAGGATTTTGTGAAATCACGTTTTGCCCCCCCTCCCCCCTGGGGGGGGCGAATTTTGTAAAATCACTTCTTAGCGGATACCTACGCCATAGAAAGAACATTGTTACAAAATTTCATGCTTCTAGGTCCAGGGGTTTGGTCTGGGCGATGATGAATCACCCCCTCACCCACTCAGTCAGGAAGAACGATTTTATATATGTAGATTTGTCAAAGAATATCTTATGAGGTAAATATTCTTTGGTATTTACAACCTAAAAAAAAATTTTTTTTTAATGGGAAACAAATTGTCGCCAAGAAAGTGATAAGTAGCGAAAAAAGTTAGCGCAACGAAATATCACTTGATACATGTTGGACACGTTTTCTTCAATAGAAAAGAATAGGGATTCTCCCTTTACTACACTCATGTCCATAAATTAAGGATAATGCTAGATGAGGCAAATAAAGGTTCAAAAGCAAAACAAACATGATTTATTCATAAAGTCCATTCATTAAACAAAAGATCAAGAACGAAAAAAGGTGGTTTAAGTAGGATACCATTTATAAAAATTAGGATTTTTGCTTCCTGAAGCAATTACAAAAAATATCGCCCTTACAAGAACTTAACATTACATAGTTGGTATGATGGTTAATACATTGTATGTCTCTCAGATGATGAAATACAGTCCTTACAATGCATAGGAATGCTGAGTATTAAATTATTGATCTGATCTTGGGGAAGATTACTCTACTCAGTAAGCAATGCTCTCCGAAGTTCCGGTACACATGTAGGAGCTGGTTGACGGACTACAACTCGTCGGAAAAGCATGGCCTACACATGCTCTATCGGATTCTAGTCAGGTGAGAATGCTGGCTATTCCATGCGGGTGATAGCTTCAGATTGTAAGCATCCGTGTACAACGTTTGCACGGTGAGGACGCGCATTGTCATCCATAAACACACATTCTGGGCTCATGGGACCCCTAAACAAACGTACATGTTGCTTCTAAATGATGTCCCGATAAATGTAGCCTATCATTCTTCCGATTTGAACATGCAAATCTGTTCTGGTGCCCAATATGACACTCCCACCCCCAAACGAGCTCTCCTGCCCCACAGTAACGGTGTCGTTCCATGATGTTGTTTTGGTGGTAATGGGTACCTGACATTCTACATATGAAAGTCTGACGTGAATCACACTGCAAGCTAATCCTGGACCAGGCGGAAAACATCACACAATCTCACTGTGCACACTGTCTACATTGCATGTTCTCTACTCCAAGTTAACCGCTGGCAGAGTGCATTGGCGTGAGTAGAACACATCTGTTGCAACATCAGTGCCTTCCCCCCATTCTTTTCCCTCTGTTTTTCGGCCACCTGTCGTGACAGCGGGAATGCTTTATTTTTATTTTTTATTCTCTTTTGGTTTTATTAGAATCAGATGCACTTTCGATTCGAAAGTGGAGTGTTAAAAAAGATGTAGACTTGAAAGGAAAGGCACTTCACTTTTACGGTGTCTTAAAATTTATTATGATTCTGTTTTATTAAAGAAGAAGAAAACTGAATATTTTGAATATACAGAAAGTTATTCATTATGTGAAGTAGAAATAATTTGAAAAATGTTTTATTAATCGTCAAATTTTGTACATATATTTCATTGTACATAGACCTCCATCATCATCATTTAATTAAATATGTTAAAAGCAAAAGTTCCAGAAATATTATTTTGTGTCATCGATATTATCTTCTGACTCTCTACATTTTCAAGTCGGCCGTGAAAAGAAGAAAGGGTGAGTAACCTTTTCGATAATTAGTTGATAAATAATGAATATGATTGATTATAATTTTAAAGATATTTATCGCTAGTTATAATCTAATTTAAAAAGAACCCATGAATATAAAGATTATATTAAATTAGTGGCGCCCCAGAACAGGGACGGCCGACTTGATTACTTTCTCCATCATCGAAATAAATAAATATAAATGTTATTTTAATTGAATATTTGAAAATTTGTTCTTTTCATGATATATAAATAAAGAGAAAAAGTTTTGGTTTCAACGAAAAAGTTTCGTTTTCACTTACATTTGAAATAAATAATAAATGATATTTATATTATTAGTTTTGTTCTTGAAATTTGTTCCTTTGATAAAAATGAAACGAAAGAATATTTTAGTTTGGGTTTGTGCAATACTTTGTGTTTTGAATTATTGCATTATATATTAATATGATGAATGCATAACTTTGAAATGTTTTCGTTTAATTAACTACTTTGACAAGAAATTTTATTTGATAATTGATCAAATAATAATATTTTAAAAGATTTTTTATTTATAATTAGCATAATGAGTGTAATTCAAAAACAAAAAAGAAGTGTTCTTAGAGCGCAAACCACGAAGTTAATAAATAAAATCGAAGGCAGGTTATTGGAAATTGATGTTGGAGAAGAAGAGTTAGAACAATATTTAGAAGAGTTAAATTTAAAAGATAGGGAACTGAATTCATTAGATGACGAGATACAGAAAAATATCAAAGTAGAAGAGGTTGAAGAGGAAGTTCTAAAATGCGATGAATATAATTCAAATATTTTGATTTGGAAAACTAAAGTAAAAAGTAAAATGATTAAAATAAAAAATAGTAGTAATTCTAACATTTTATCGACTAGCCCCTTAATAGAAGGTAATAGATCACCAAAATTAGATCAAGGTTATATTAATCTTCCTCGATTAAACATTGATAGATTTAACGGTGATCCAAGCGATTTTCAAAGATTTATGGATCAATTTGAAGCAGCAATCGATAAGAATTCAGTTTTATCAAATATTGATAAATTTAGCTATTTGAGATCATATTTAATTGGTACAGCTGCTGATGCAATAAAAGGTTTCACGCTAACAAACAATAATTATTACGCGGCTCTGGAAACATTAAAAGATCGATTTGGTAAAAAAACATTACTAATTAATTCACATTTAAATAAATTACTAAATCTTTGTCCTGTAAAAAAATCCAACGATATATTTGCACTAAGAAAATTACTGGACACATGTCAGACAGAAATAAGAAATCTAGAATCCCTAGGGATAAAAGAAGAAAATTACAGCACGTTATTTTGCCCAATTTTCATAAAACTTTTACCAGCAGACATAGTTTTAGAAATAACGAAAAAATACGGCGATGATGATCAGTGGAAAGTTTCAGAAATGATTGAAATTTTAAAAACAGAAGTTGTTAGTCGCGAAAAAGCTACTGCACTAATTTCAAATGCCCAACACTCAGAACATATTTCCACCACATCAAATAAGAAAGAAAGTTATGAATCACCAAAAATAAACAAAATTCGTCCCTCAACTCCTTTACAATAATAATTCAGGCAATAAACGGCATTTCTGTAATTTTTGTAATAGCGAAAAACATTTATTACAGGACTGCAAAGAATTCAAATCTAAACAAGTCAATGAAAAAAGAGAATTTTTGATGAAACGTGGTCATTGTTTTGTTTGTTTCTCTAAAGGTCATTTGGCAAAAAATTGCCGCTGCTTTGTAAAATGCCGTATTTGTTCTCGCCGTCATTTCGATATAATGTGTCCAGAAAATAATTCCGAAAAACAAGTTACAAATGAAAATACCACCTTGTCCAACAAAACTTGCAATCAAGAAGTGTTACTCCAAACTTTAACGCTAAGATTAATCAATAAAGATAAAGAATACATTATCCGAGCATTAATTGATTCAGGATCTCAGAAATCTTATTTGAAGAAAGAAATAATAAAGAAAATTGGTTATACACCTACAGGGCAAGAAAAATTAAACCATAGTTTGTTTGGTGGGTTACAACAAACACATGATCATTTACGATATAGAATAAATTTAAGTGATTTAAATAAAAACTATTTGTGTAATTTTGAAGTTCTTGATCAAGAAAAAATTTGCGCAGAAGTACCTAAATTACGAAATGGGCCATGGATTAACGAAGCAAGAAGGCGGGGAATTCAATTTTCAGATTATGACAACTCTACAAAATTTAGAAGAAATAAAAATAGAGAAATTGATTTGTTAATTGGTGCAGATGTATGTGGGAAACTTTTTACAGGGAAAAGTAAATTACTCTCGAAGGGTTTAGTGGCCTTTGAAACAAAATTAGGTTGGACATTGATGGGTAAAACTGAAGAATTTAGTTCCAACGATAGTACAAATGTTGTTTTATCTCTTCATGTGGCCAATGCACAGATTTCAGATCTTTGGTCCCTGGATACTTTAGGAATTTTGGATTCAAGAAATAAGAACACGAGAGAGGGATTAGACATAGCTGCTGAAGAATATTTTAACCAAAATATTAAAACTGTTGAAGCTGGCAGATATGAAGTAAGCCTTCCATGGATTGAAGGCCATCCTCCACTACCTAGCTGTAGACCAATTGCTGAGCGAAGATTGAAGAATTGCGTGGAATCACTGAAGAAATCTGAAAGATTGGAAGCTTACGAAGCAGTTTTTGACGAATGGCTTGCAGAAGAAATCATTGAAGAAGTTGAGCCATACAGTGATAATCTAAATGAACATTTTCTGCCCCACAGAGCAGTTATTAAAGAAAATTCCACAACTAAAATTCGTCCAGTTTTTGATGGGTCAGCGAGAGAAAAGGGCTCTCCTTCTATTAATGATTGTTTGGGAAAGGGTCCCAACTTAGTGGAACTAATTCCCTCTGTAATTAATAGATTTCGCTTTAAAAAAATTGGGGTAATTTCAGATATTCGTAAAGCGTTCCTACAAATTCAGCTCAGCGAAGTAGACCGACCGTATCTTAAATTCCTGTGGTGGGAGGAGGGTGATCCTTCAAATATTAAGATTTTTCAGCATAGAAGAGTAGTATTCGGCCTTACTTGTAGTCCCTACTTGTTAGGAGCAACTCTAAAGTACCACTTGCAACAGGTTAACGATGAACTAAAAGAAACTGCTGATAAACTAGCAGAATCTTTTTATGTAGATAATAGTGTTACTAGTGTAGAAAGTGTCGAAAAACTTGAAAAATTTATTTCGGAGTCTAAATATATCCTTAGTACTGCAAAATTCGATCTAAGAGGGTGGGAGCATAATATTATCAATCCAACAGAAGAAAATTCTACTCCCTCCAAGAAAAGAAATGTTCCAGTTTTGGGATTATTATGGGATTTAAACAATGATTTACTAAGTATAGATTTGCGAGAAAATCAAGAAGAAATCAAGACAGTTACCAAAAGACAAATATTGTCAGTTGCCCATAAAGTATTCGACCCCATCGGTTATAGTTGTCCTGTAACCTTAGCACCAAAAATTTTACTACAAGAATGTTGGCAACTAAAAGTGAGTTGGGATTCTGAATTACCTGAATGTGTTGGGAAAAAATTTGAGAAATGGAAAAGGGGACTACATAAGTTGAATGACGTTGCTATTCCTAGACTCCTTGTAACTGATCCGGAGTATACGGAAATGAGCCTTCATGTATTCTGCGATGCAAGCAAAGCAGCCTATGCAACTTGCATTTTTTTAAGAGCAGAAAATTTTAATGCCATTACCTGCCAACTTGTGCAAGCCAGATCTCGGGTAGCCCCATTGAAGTCAGTCACCATTCCCAGGCTAGAACTTCTTGCCTGTACCATAGGAGCAAGACTAGCGCAAAATGTGAAAACAGATCTAAGACAGCCAAGTATTCCAACACATTTTTGGAGAGATTCATCAAATGCTCTATTTTGGATAAAAAGAAATGAAAATTGGGCACCTTTTGTTTACAATAGAGTGCAAGAAATTAGATCCCTCAGCCATCCAGAGAAGTGGAAATACGTACCAGGGAGGCTCAATCCTGCCGATTTGCCATCTCGGGGCTGTTCTGCTGAATTTCTCCTAAAATCTCGGTGGTGGGAAGGACCTTCTTGGTTAAGAAGATCTTCAGAATTTTGGCCTAACGAAGTTTTAGAACCTGATTTAAATGTAATAGAATCAGAGAGAAGAAAAACAATAGTTTCTGCAGCCAATGTGTCATCGGAAAACATAGACTTTTACGAGAAATGTTCCTCGTATAAAAAGATGTTAAAGGTCAGAGCATGGATACTCAGATTTAAAGAAAATGTTAAAAAACCTAAAGAAGCAAGAGTAATGACCAATTTAACAGTTGAAGAAATTGAAAAGGCTGAACTTACGATTATGAAGTTTGTTCAGAATCAAGATTTAAATTTTAAGAAAAACTTATCCTCTTTGCGTACATTTGTTGATGAAATGGGAGTCATCAGAGTTCAAACTAGAATATCAATGCGAAAAGATTCAGAAAATTTTAGATATCCAGTAGTTTTGCCAGCGAACCATAACGTAATCTGTAGAATTATTGAAAATGAACATACAGAAATGAATCATGCTGGAATACAAATTCTTATGTCAGCAATTCGAGAGAAATTCTGAATAATAAGATGCAGGAAGACCATTAGAAAGATTCTGCATAGATGTGTCCAGTGTCAGAGATTCTCTTCGAAAGCTGCTGAAGTGCTGAGTTCACATCTATCTGAAGATAGAGTGAGAGAAGCTGGTGTTTTTGAAATTATTGGAACCGACCTTTTTGGACCACTATTCTTAAAAGATGGCAGCAAATGTTGGGTAGTTTTGTATACATGTGCAGTTTTTCGAGCTATCCACCTAGAATTGACGACTTCCTTAACAACAGAGAATTTCATACAGACCTTGAGAAGATTCATTTCACGTAGAGGACGACCACGTATCATCTACAGTGATAATGGAACCAACTTAGTTGCGACAAGAAAAGAATTAAATTCTGTGGATTGGGCACAGATTGAAGAATTTGCCACTATAAAAAGAATTAAATGGAAACTTAACCCACCGGCCTCTCCGTGGTGGGGTGGATTTTGGGAAAGATTGATTCGCATTATCAAATCAATGTTGAAAAGAGTTTTAGGAAAAGCCTATTTGAACTATGAAGAATTATATACTACCATTTGCGACACAGAAAGTATGGTGAATTCACGACCACTTACATATGTATCTGAGGATACTGAAGATTTAACACCTCTCACACCTGAAATGTTTTTGAAAGATCTCCGTGAAACAGGAGTACCTGACTTGGATTTTATAGAAAGAAATAACCTGAGAAAAAGATTTGAATACCGACAAAAACTAAAAGACGATCTTCGCAAGAGATTTAGAACTGAATATTTGGGATCTCTTCGAGAATTTAACAATGTAAAGAAACCTCCTAACAACAATATTAAAATTGGAGATTTAGTTTTAGTGCAAAATGACAACTTAAAACGCATTCAGTGGCCATTGGCCAAAGTGGTGGAACTCTATCCTGGTAAAGATGGACAATTTCGTGTTGCTAAACTGAAAACACTGAATGGTGAAATTTTACGACCACTACAGAGGATTTGCCCTTTAGAACGTAGTGATACAATTGTAAACAAGAATCAAATTCAGACATCTAGTTTTGGTAGAATTATCAAACCAGTGAAAAAACTTTAATATCTAAACTGACTATATAACTTTAAGTCCAAAATGACTTGAACATTTTTCTGAACTATTTTTATATAATATTGTTTATTATTATTTTTTTTTATTATTTTACTAAGAATATTTTAGAATGTAAACAGTTTTCCTTTTTCTTTAATATTTTGTTGAGCATGTACAGAATCTTTCCATGCTCAAGGTGGGAGGATGTTGCAACATCAGTGCCTTCCCCCCATTCTTTTCCCTCTGTTTTTCGGCCACCTGTCGTGACAGCGGGAATGCTTTATTTTTATTTTTTATTCTCTTTTGGTTTTATTAGAATAAGATGCACTTTCGATTCGAAAGTGGAGTGTTAAAAAAGATGTAGACTTGAAAGGAAAGGCACTTTTACGCTGTCTTAAAATTTATTATGATTCTGTTTTATTAAAGAAGAAAACTGAATATTTTGAATATACAGAAAGTTATTCATTATGTGAAGTAGAAATAATTTGAAAAATGTTTTATTAATCGTCAAATTTTGTACATATATTTCATTGTACATAGACCTCCATCATCATCATTTAATTAAATATGTTAAAAGCAAAAGTTCCAGAAATATTATTTTGTGTCATCGATATTATCTTCTGACTCTCTACATTTTCAAGTCGGCCGTGAAAAGAAGAAAGGGTGAGTAACCTTTTCGATAATTAGTTGATAAATAATGAATATGATTGATTATAATTTTAAAGATATTTATCGCTAGTTATAATCTAATTTAAAAAGAACCCATGAATATAAAGATTATATTAAATTAGAGGCCTGCGAGCATATAGACCAATATCTCCCAAACGTCTATACACGGTTTGTCTTGAAACTGTGGCACTCGTGGCTGCAGACAACTGACGAGACAGGTCTGATGCTCTGCTTTATCTGCTTATTTTGGCAGTTACTGCCAAATGTCGGTGGTCATTCGGCATTATAACTCGGAGCCGACCAGTACTGTAACGTCGACTGGCTTTGCCATCATTTTGGAATCGTTGCCAAAGCCTAGAGATGACACTATGGGCGATTCTAAGTCCCCCCGATCCTTCTATCTGAGTACGCCCACATTCTAGTCGGCCGATAATTCTACCACGTAAAAAATTATCTGCATGCGTCCTCTGTGTCATAACCATTCGCTTGTGGCACTGCGCGGCAACGCTTGTGAACAATTTTCCCTCTTTGCTCCCATTCCTTATCTACCCCCTTCTTACACTTTCGTCATTGTAACATCATATCGGCGTCATCTGATGGCTTCCTATAATTTGCATATTATTCTTAACGATGTGTGTGGCATTTCTACACATGAAATTTTTGCATTAAAGTTCGATTTCAGTGTGAATCTGAATTATCCTTAATTTATGGACGTGAGTGTAGTATATCTGCTCGATGGTTGCCAACGTTGACAGAAAGTTGATCTCCCCAGATTTGTCCCCAAAAATTTTAGAATTCCCCAAAAAAGTCCCCATAAACATTTGGTCCCCAAAATTGTCCCCAAAACCCTCAAAAATCCCCGAAATGGGGACAAAATCACCAATCTGGCATCACTGTTATGCATGGAGCTTTAAAAGGAGGAACTTCCTTTACGGTTACAGGATTCCTCCTCCAAAAGACGACCTCACGCTGAACTGGCCTCAGAGTGGCGCTGACTGTAGTTGATGTACGACGTTAACACTGAGTACAATGAGAGCGCATCATTCTTTTTCTAATTATTATTTTACTTTCTAATTAAATTAAGACATAATTACATGAGACATTAAGGCATGAGTTTTAAGACATATTAGTTAAATTTATATGTCTTAAATCTCGATGCTGTTTTATATTTGGACGTGACTCGGGTTATGCTAATAAACAAAACTAGTTGGCATAGGTGGACTCTGCTCAGTTCCCTATTATATTTATGTTCTCATAAATTTCTAGTGCGAGACATATTATAATCATGTTAAAAGAAATGAATTTGACCAAAGCTTGATACAGTGACAGAATGAAATCCCCGCCTAATAGGCTATCCACCGTTCACTTCGCTATATTTATCTTATTCTAATTTATTAATTTATTTTATCAGGGTCAATTCTGTTGTTTAGTTTTCATGCTACTATTTCCAATGCAATAATCCTCAAAATTCATATTTATATGAAAAATTTACAATTTCGCTATGTTGATAAAATCGTAAATTACGAATAATTTACGAAATTTTCCTATTAGAATATTTGTATTCAATCATGTTCAAACAAATATCGTAAATGTAATTTTGAAGTTGTCTAATGTATTTATGATCCTCAAAATGGAAGTTTATGCTCAATTTTGCCTTATTCTGACATGTTAAGTAAATTATAAATTCCAAATAACTTACGAATTTCTTAAATTGGAAAAATCATAGTCTATGATATTCATGCCAGTATCCTAAATAATATTTCGAAAGTGGTTTGACATATTTACGATGAAAATATCGCTCAAGATTGACATTTATGTGAAATTTTGCTCTATTTTGCCATGTTAAGAAATTCGTAAATTTCCAATAACTTACGAAATTTTTATATTGGAAAATTCGTAGTCATTAATATTCATGCCAGTGTCCTAAATAATATTTCAAAAGTAGTCTGACATCTTTACGATGAAAATATCTCTCAAAATTGACGTTTATGTGAAATTTTTCCCTATACTGCCATGTTAAGAAATTCGTAAATTTCTAATAACTTGCGAAAATTTGAAAGTAGCATATTTATAGTTACTGATGTTTATTCCGGCATCAAAACTAAAATTTTAAAACTGGTCTGACATTTTTACAGTAAAAAGTTTCCATTTAATGCACGTTTAAGTGAATTTTTGTCCTATCCTATTCTCCCATAAATCGTAAATTTCTAATAACTTACAAAGTTTTTTAATTCGAATGTTGCAAATGAATAGGGTTCTTGCCAGTATCGAAAGTAATATTTTAAAACTGATCTGAGCTCTCTGCGATCATTTGTTCTTGAGATATCGTGTAAAGAGACTTTACTCGGTAGACAGCGCCACCTGGTACAGATTGCGAGACTTTTTTATTCAACTGTAACCAATAATTTTAAGAAGTTGTATATGATATAATGTAATTGACGTTTCTTTGATTCTATTCGCCATTTATGTATATCAAATCCCACTTTAAGAAATTTTTGGTGGGTGCTGAATAAAAAAGTCGTGCAATCTGTACCAGGTGGCGCTGTCTACCATTTGAACTGTTGCCAAGGTTCCGAGCAACGCGACTGGCATCTAGCTTAGGAGGCTATGCTTATAGTTACTTTAAAATGGAGGTGCCTTGTTTCTTAGCGTGACACGATGAGGAAGTCAATTTCATATAAATATTTAAGTTAAAAAAAAAAAAAAAAAAATTAATTAGAAGCTTTTTATTGTGAAGCCCTAAAATGCATAAAATAAAAATTTATTGTGACAAAAATATTCTATAAAGAAATTTAAAGTTTTAACACTAAAGAAGTTTTAGAGAAAAATATACATAATTCACTTTTGCAAGAGATGAATATTTTTAAATATTCAAAATATTTTAAAAAGCGTTCGAGACCAATATTCTTAGTTGTTAGTTTTTTGTATACAGTGAACTCTCGTTAAGACGGCCCCGTTTAAGATAGATTTCTCGTTATTACGTACAAAAACAGAATCCCCGCCTGAGGCCTATAGGAATTGCATGTAATAAACATCGCTTTATACATACAATTCATTCGTTAAGACGGACATTTTTCCCCCTCAAAGCTTATTTTCTTCAAAAAAGAGTCGGTTTCCAAAATTTTTTCAAATTCAAGTTTATTTATTTATTTATTTTAACATGAAAAGGCACAATAATAAAACGGTTAATCTCTTTCACTCTGCGCTATTACATCATGGGAGGTAAACAGTATTGATTGAGAGTGACAGTTGAAGTCAACAATTTGTACCTGTCTCCGCTTCTATTGTGGAGACATATCAAAGGGTTTCGTTACTGGAAATGTACCAGAAGAAAACATAAAAGTCTGGAAAGAGAATTTGTCGTGCCTTATCAAGGACAACGAACTATCAAAGCTAAAAACATATTTAACATTTATGAAACAGGACTTTTTTATAAAGCTCAGCCTTCTCAAAGTTTACACTTTAGAGGAGAAAAATGCATAGGCGGCAAACATTCAAAATTACGCTTTACTGTACTTGTAGGGGCTAACATCGAACTTCAATTTATGAACTCCTGTTACAATGGACTCTCGTTAATATGGACAAAAACTGCCGGCCCTTGATTGTCCGTTTTAACGAGAGTTCACTGTAATTATTCACTAAGCCATAAATTTCAAAGGTCTCGAAAGCTTTTAAATATCTTGAATATTTAAAATTATTCAAAAGTGAATTACCTAAATTTTTCTCTAAAATTTCTTTAGTGTTAAAACTTTCATTTCTTTATAGAATGCCACAATAAATTTTTATTTTCTGCATTTTAGAGCTTCACAATAAAAAGCTTTTAATAAAAAAAAAAAAATGTTTTTTTACTTAAATATTTATTTTGTGCTTTTTAGTTATAAAAATACCTTCTTAAAACTAATCAAAATTTCTTAAGATACTGTGTAGACAACTAAAGATTTTCTTTTATCAGCTGACATCTTTTCTTTTAACTATCTGCGAAAAATAGCACATCAGCCTTCGAGGATACAACTCACGATCATCGCGTTATCAGCATGATGTTCTAACCAGAATTCAAAGAACAGTCAAGAAAAGCCATTTGAACATGCTAGAAAAATGTTGTTCTGTTCTTGAATGCTTTTTAAAATATTTTGAATATTTAATAATTTTCACCGCTTAAAAGTTTTAAATATCTATCTATCGATCTATCTATATATTAATTACATATTAATTAAAGTGTATTTGTATAAAAAAGGCGCCAAAGGCTGCACTAAAAATTATCCAAAAATTATATAGTTTTGAAAATACGTTAAGAGTTTAAGATAAGTGGGCGTGTTTAGCAAGAAGAAAAAACGTTAATAAACATAAAACAACGAATTAGAGTATCCAAAAAGCATTTGTAGAAATAACACCCCATGTGCAAAACACCCTTCCGCTTCCTCTTCAGTGGGTGGGAGCAGCAGAACAGAAAATTGCGAAAATTAAAAAGGCCTAACAGGTTTCGGAAACATGGGGAAACTAGCATACTCCCAAAAAACACAGATAACAACGAAATTCTAAAACAAGATTAAATTAATGGTAAATTAGATATAACAATAGCAATGCTTGATAAAAGCAACTCAGCCAAAATAATATAATAGTCAAAAATTTGTGATAAAAGTAATTTAATAAAGGACATGCTAGATCGTCCTGTTCCCACCCAGACTTGAAAGGCAAAAAGATATTGTAATAAATTGAACTTACTGCAAAGTTGAATTGTAGAAAAAGGAAACAGGACTTTAAAGCAGGAAAAATGGATTTCCATGCAGTGGCCTATTACTGGCACGGTCTCTTCCAGTGTAATAGGTCGCTTCCGGTGCTATTGTTACATCTGATTTACCATTAATTTAAGCATTTCTATTTTTATATCTAATTTACCATTAATTTAAACTTGTTTTAGAATTTCGTTGTTATCTGTGTTTTTTTGGAAGTATGCTAGCTTCGCCATGTTTCCGAAACCTGTTAGGCCTTTTTAATTTTCGTAATTTTCTGTTCTGCTGTTCCCACCCACTGAAGAGGAAGTGAAAGGGTGTTTTTCACATGGATTGTTATTTTTACAAATGTTTTTGGATACTTTAATTCGTTGTTTTATGTTTATTAACGTTTTTTCTTCTTGTTAACCACGCCCATTTATCTTAAACTCTTAACATATCTTCAAAACTATATATATATATATATATATACACTGCTCGAGATTGAAAATACAACACCAAGAAGGAACGATAACAACGGAATGAAATTTGTTGGACACATACATTATAGTAGGAAGAACAATTGATTAAAATTTCAGGAAATTTGGAGTAATATGTACTGAGAAAGCAGTACATAAAGCAGCGACCTCTGTGAGCAATAACAGCGCATCTGCCTAGGCATTGAATCGAACAGCGATTGGATGACATGTACGGGTAGAGTACTTCATGAAGCTTCAACACGATGCCACAATTCATCGATTGAAGTTACTGGTGAGTGGTGGGGGGCCAGTCGCTTTTCAATGATTAAACAGTCATTTTCATTGGTGCGAGATCAGGAGAACGCGCTGGCCAGAGCAACAGTCGAACACATTCTGTATCAAAGAAGGTCCGGACAATACAAACAACTTGCGGTCGTGCATTATCTTGCTTAAATTTTGCGCTACGGAGGCCTCGAATACAGGACAGGGGGCGGGCCTTAACTCATCAGAAATTTAATGGCCGTTGTTCAGAGTGCCAGGAATATGAACATGAAGTAATCGAGACGTGTATCCAATGGGAACCCATAACATCATTGCAAATGATGGACAGTATGATGATGTCGAATCCCAGCTGGCAATGTGTATTATTCAAAATGCCGTTAAATATGGATAAGGCAATCTTGATGTTGTAAACAGGTTTGTGATTTGTCCTTCACGCCATTCCTGCGTCCAGGTTCATCGTTGATCACACATTAATGGCGCCCATATCAGTGATGCAGTTTTGAGGGTAATCAGAATTTTGGTAGCCGCATACTGAGTCACCACCTGGATTGATGTTATGTTGTACCATTGGATACACGTCCTGGTCACCTCTTGTTTTCATTCCCGCCACTCTGAATACCAGCCGTTACATTTCTGACGAGTTAAGGCCCATAGTTCTGCCCTATGTTTAAGGCCTCCGAAGCGCAGGCACGACCGCAAGTTGTCCATACTGTCTGGACCTTCATTGATGCCGAATGTGTTCGACTGTTGCTCTGGCCAGCGCGTTCTTTTTATTTAAAATGTCTAACTTTCTTTCAAGAGTTCTTTCTTTCAAGTCCGACCCCTGTTTCAACTATTTGCTCTTTTTGTTCCATTTTCTCTCTCATAAATTCTTTGGTTTATTATAAATAGAGATTATTATTATTATACTAGCCATTAAAATTCAATACTCAATTTATGTGCTGAAAATTCCATCCATTTTAAAAAGCAATCTTTTAAGTTCATATGATGTCTGTAGCTAATAGAAAATTTTGCTGGCTTACATGCATTTTTAAATTTGTGAAGGTTTGGTCATTACATTAAAGATTTTTGTAAAAATTGTTGCCTTGCTATTGTTATCCAAGTCTCGCACCAATGAAAATGACTGTTTAATCGTTGAAAAGCGACTGGCCCTCCCCTACTCACCAGTAAATTCGATCGATGAATTGTGGCATCGTGTTAAAACTTCATGAAGTGCTCTACCCGTACATGTCATCCAATCGCTGTTCGATTCAATGCCTAGGCAGATATGTGCTGTTATTGCTCACAGATATATGTGCTGTTATTGCTGCTTTATGTACTGTTTTCTCAGTACATATTACTCCAAATTTCCTGAAATTTTAATCGATTGTTCTTCCTACTATAATGTATGTGTCCAACAAATTTCATTCCGTTATTATCATTACTTCTTGGTGTTGCATTTTCAATGTCGAGCAGTGTATATATATATATATGAAAGGATAAAATAAGCAAGATTCTAAATTAATATTTAAATAAATATTAAATGATATCTTAATAGTATTAGCTCAGAATAAATCTTAATTTTAAGAACAACTTTGTGAGAGTTCTATTTTAGCACCCCTGTAAAGTTAGTTTTTCAGCAAAGCACGTCGTAGCGCGGGAATCGCGATTAGAAGAAGTTTCATAATCAAAATTATGCAATAGTTGAAATTAGCGGCAATGCATTGCGAAATACGAAATCCTGGATATCCGGGTCAGCCAATAAAAGAATGTGGGCTGGATTTTAGCTGACCTAATTATCCAATAAGCATTCATAAAAATAGTTTGGGTTCCCGCCGAAATATCCATATAAAAACGGGAGCACCCGAAAATCGGGGTCTTTTTCCATGGAATCTTTTGATTAAATAGTTCACATCAATAACAAGTTTAAGTTAACGGTCCCAGGAGGGGGATTGATTAGCGGTTCCGCCGTTAATGGAACGATCTCGGCTACGGATCTGTACAGCGTGCTCAAAATGATGTGACTGTTAATAAAGTGTAATATGACTGTCTTCAAATAAACGACTGCATTATCAATTGTGGAGTATTTCTTTGAGTGAACTCTCTTAATATGGAGTGACTGGAATTCATCATCATACAGAAAAGGAGATGCATTACAAGGAGCCCGGCAGGATAGTCTACCTGTAAAGGAAAGCCAACAAGTCAGCATGAAATAAGTTGTGGTCAGCACCTTATATTAGTTTTAATTATTTGAATGGAACTGCAATATTTTGCAATAATGTCCTCCTGGGACCGGAATTTTTTCCAAACCAACCGGGAAGTTTTTTCCAAAACCATCCGGAAATTTGCAAAAACAGATCGGACTTTTCTAAATCAAGCCGGACGATGTCAGAAAAAAATAGTGCCCTTAAAAAGCAAGCAACATTACTAACATCATCTGTACTGAAATGCTATTAGAAAGAAAAAATACTGACTTACACCAGTTTTGTGTGAAAGATGCCAGACAGTGCCTTTAGGAAAAAGAAAGAAACACTTTAACTTACATCACTTTGCTTCAAATGTTTCCGATTACGTTCTGAAATGCGTGTGACTTACGCCAGTTTTGATCCAAGCTGTTTCGATCTTAACTTACATCACTTTGCTTCAAATGTTTTCCGATTACGTTTTGAAATGCCGGTAAAAGATAAACAAGACGTGTGACTTACGCCAGTTTTGATCCAAGTTGTTTCGATTGCTCTCTTAACCCTTTCAGGGGCGGTGGCTAGAGGGTCTATCCACCTACTTTAGAAATTTTTTTCTAAGTGTGCAGTGGCTACTTTTTTTATCCACTTTTATGGAAAGTTAAAGTGTACTTCTAAAATTGAAATAGAGATGGCAGAACTACAGTAACTTTAAGCAGGATGTGCCTGTGACTTTTTTAAATGGACAAGTTGCGGGAAAATTTTTTGACGTTTCTTTTATATATTTTTATGAAAAATAATTTTTTATTCAAAAGTATTTGGTAGTGTAAATATACTGTAATGCACCTTTTAAATACAACAGATTTACATATTATCTTAGATCATTAATTTTAGTTTGATTTTTAAGAGCATCTTTTAGGTGGATAGACACAGTGGCTAGAACGCCTAGCCACCACCCACAAAAAAAGCCCCACATGCTGAATTTTTTTCTTCATTAAATATGACTTGTAGGGGATGTTTACTTTATGATATATATATATTTAAAAGGAAATTCAATCATTTTTACTTAGTGCCCCTGAAAGGGTTAAGTGCCGTGTTTCAAGTGCTGGATGTAACAAACAGATGGCCTTATGTGTTAGCACCGATGTTTTGAATAAAATTCTCTTGCTCCACAGGAAATAAAAATAGGTTTTTTATTTTTTTTTTATAATTTATTATTGTGTTTTCATCTCAGTGTTAATCAACAAAAGGGGTGAGTGATTTCATTTCATTTATATTTAGGAAGGATGATTTTTATTGACTTTATATTTATCTTAATTTGTTAATAAAAATGAATTGTGATGATGTTTGACATCGTTTATTTTCGCGATATATTTTATGATTTGAATTGAAGATGTTTTAAGCTTAATAATAGATTTAAAATAATAATAATATACCAGATTTTTATTAAGTTTGCAAAAGTATTATATTTCATATGTTAAATTTAGAGATTTTCATAAATACTTATATAGAAAACTAAAATTTTTGAAATTTGATTAAAAAAAAATTAATTAATTAATTAATAATAATAATAAAATAAAAGAAGATAAAGAAATAAAATAAATTCTTAATTGGTTATTATATTTTATGTTAAGAGATTTAAAAATAAAATTTTCATAAATATTTATATAAAAAATTAATTTTTTTTTGTTGAAAAATTTGATTCATTGTTTTCAGAAATAAGAATTTTGTTGTGTGCTATGTATTACTATAGACAAAGAGTAGCCAGAAGTATTTATGTTGAACGTCAATAAATTTGATTTATTTATTTGTTATATGTTGTTTATATTTATTTATTAGTAGGATTTATTAGATGAATTTAGACAAAGCACTTTCAGAAATATTTATTTTGAACGTCAATAAATTTGATTTATTTGTTTATTTTATGTTTATTTATTATTTGGATTTATTTAGGTGATATAATAACTGTGATAAAAAAAAAAATAGACTATTTATATTGATTGTGATATTTAATTTATTGAATACTTTGTTAAAGCTGTGATAATTAATAAATACCGAATTTAATTAGCAAAATTAAATAAATTACCTGTTTAAAAAAAAAAAAAAAAAAAAAAAAAAAAATTTTTTTTTTTCAAAATTTTGAATTGTGGATGCAATTAAACATGTCCGAAAGTGACACCTCAACATGTTTATTGACACCCCATAAGGGTACAGAGGAAAATTTACTTGTGGATACCAATTTAGAAAATAACCTACTTAATGTGAGTAAACTGCCCTCCCCAAACACACTAGTAAAGGCAATGAGTAGTGCAAATGATGTAAAGAAATCTTTAAATATAAATAAATCTCCCACTGTAACAGAGGACAATGTCCTCATTGCTTTTTGCCCTGAAAACGGCATGATGTGGACGTCCTGGCTAATGTATTTTCAAGCCTGGTGTGAGGAGAATGGAAAAGATGAGGTTTGGCGAGTCCGTAATATACAAAGATTTTTGAAGGGTAAAGCTCTCACAGTGTATATAAACAACAGTTTAAACATGCTTCATTGGGAGGAATTGGTTGAAAATTTTACAGAGGAATTCACGACACCAGGTGAAACATCTTTAACAGATTTCTCGAGCATTTGCTTTAAGGCAGGTGAAAATGTCAGGGAGTATTATCAGAAAAAACTCCAAGTAGGGCGAGCACTAGGCTTAGAGCCCAAGTTTCTCATGGAAGGACTAACAGACGGATTGCCACGGACTTTAAGACAACTTGTTGTGGCTAATGCGCCAAAAACATTAAACGAATGGAGGGATCTTGTCCACAAATTAAATAAACTGCAGATATCTGAAAAATCTGCTGATCCCCTTCCAAACAAGTTGCCAGGTCAATTTCAAAGGTTCACCTATCCACAAGACAGGGAAAATAGAAACCCAGTTCAAGATGCTCCCCGACCACAACCCTGGAGTTACCGGTTTCCTCATGTGCAGAGACCACATATGGGATACCCTAATCAAAACAGACCAAATTTCACAAACAATACTCGAACCAATCTAAGAGGGCCTAGACCCCATTTTTCAAACCCAAATACACACATTCACTTTCAAGGCACTTTGCCTCCTCTCCCATGTAAACATTGTTCAAAACGCAACATTCCTAATGCTTTTCATTGGCATAGTGAATGCCCTTTCAAACGAGAAAATCCAACTCATGTCACAGAAGAGTCAACAGTGGTAGATAATACAACAGAAGGAACAAATAACACCTATTGACAGTTTGCCGCGACCGGTCGCATTATATACAAGGATATCCAAAGAAAAAACAAGCAAACTAATCAAGGTTTTAAACATCCAGAATCGTACTCTACCATTCCTTTAATCTTCGATACAGGCAGCAGCTTAAGCATTATTCCTCAACATTTTGCCCATAAATTTAAACTTCAAACAAAAAAGGTCTCACCATTACACGTCATTCAAACACAGGGGATGTTGACAATTCGAGAAAAATGTTACTTTAAATTACAAATTGGTAATATTACAAAAAATATAGAAATGTTTATATTAGATAATCACTTACCTTATGCTCTTCTTAGCTTATCACATTGTTGTCTGTTTCAATTGACTATTGATTGTGCTAAAAAGCTGGTAAAACAAAATAATACCATTCTCCCATTGTTAAAAAATATATCTAAATGTACACAAACTTTACATATAACTTCTGAAAGTGAAAATACCAATAGTCAAAAGAAAAATTTTAATATTCCAACAAACAATAGAGTAAGGGAGTTCAAGTACACTCAAGCCACTGAGAACCACGTAAATCCTCAGTCTGCTAGAAAAGGAAAACTTCCTACTTTATTATCAAAATATGTCCAAATTTTTGCAAAATCTAAATATGATGTTGGAAGAATTCATATGGAACCACAAAGGATTCGTTTAACTTGAGATTTACCTATTTCTCTCAGAGCATATAGAACTTCCCCTAAGGAAGAAGAAGAAATTAAAACCCAAGTTCAAAATTTATTACAGGCCGGTATTATAAAAGAAAGTTGTTCGCCTTATTCCGCACCTGTAACTTTGGTGTATAAACGGGAAGAAGGCAAAAAGACGCGATTATGTATTGACTTCCGTAAACTCAATTCGATCACTAAAACAGATGCTGAACCACTGCCCAGAATAGATACTTTGTTAGATAAACTAGCTAAAGCAAAAATTTTTTCCACTCTTGACTTGGCAAGTGGATATTGGCACATTCCTATCCACCCAAAAGATACTGAAAAATTGGCTTTTGCTACAACTTTCGGATTATATGAGTGGAAATACCTTCCCTTTGGGCTTAAAAATGCCCCTGCTATCTTCAATCGAACCATTAGAAGGATTCTAAATAAATACAAAATAGACTTTGCCTGTAATTATTTTGATGATATAATTGTATTTTCACAGTCAGAAGATGAACACTTCCAACACCTACAGCAACTTTTTGATATATGTGTTAAAGAAAACTTAAAATTAAAACTATCAAAATGCAATTTTGCCAAAACAAAAATTAACTTTTTAGGATACGAAATAACTAATGGCCTAATTACCCCTGATAATCCAAACATTGAAGTAATAAAAAATTTGAAACCACCAAAAAATGTCAAGGAATTGCAGAGAGTTTTGGGATCAGTTAACGTTTATGCTAGATTTATTCCAAAATATGCAGAAACAAGAGCTCCTTTAAATAATTTATTAAAGAAAAATGTCCCCTATGTTTGGGACCAGAAATGTGAAAAATCCTTCCAAAAATTAAAAAATGCTCTTATAAGTAAACCTATTTTAAGACTTTATGATCCCAGAACTCCCTGTCAGTTATTTGTTGACGCCTCGAGTCATGGTGTGGGATGTGTTGTTAAACAGGCAGATGTGAATGGTACTTTACACCCAGTGGCATATCGTTCAAGAAATTTACGAGATTATGAAAAAAATTATGCAATTACGGAATTAGAATGTTTAGCAATTATTGATGCCTTAGATACCTTTTATCATTATTTACACGGTCAAAAGTTTGTCATACATACGGATCATGCGTCTCTCACTTGGTTAAAAAATGTTAAAAATTTAAGAGGAAGATTATTCCGCTGGTCCCTTAAACTTAGTATGTTTGACTATGAAATTAAATATCAAAAAGGATCAACAAATATTGAAGCTGATATGCTATCTAGATTGCCTGTTTTGGAAAATGTGTCACACCATGTACACCTCCTAGAGTTAGATGAAATTAAAGAAAACCAGAAAAAAGAAAACGTAGGTATTAACATTAAGAAAATTCTTGAAATTGAAGATGTAATTGTCATTAAAAAGAAAGGTTTGTATAAGATAATAGTCCCGATGTCATTAAGATTACGCCTCCTACAGAAAACCCACACTCAATTTGGACACCCAGGAATTTATAAAATGATAAATTTAATTACACCACAGTATTATTGGCCTAATATTAATAAAGATATTGAAAATTTTGTAAAACATTGTCATACCTGTCAAATAAATAAAAAATGCAGACAAAAACGATTTGGTTCATTACAGGAAGTACCGCCAACAGATAAACCTTTTGAATGTTTGTCTTTGGACACTGTTGGTGGGTTTAACTACTATAATTCTACAAAAAAATATTTGCATTTGGTCGTGGACCATGCAACCCGTTATGTGTGGGGATTTCCATCAAAAAGCGTTACCACTGAAACTTATACAAACTTTTTAAAACAACTTTTTCAAATTCAAGTACCTAAAAAATTGTTAACAGATAGGAATGCAGCATTCACGGCATCCCGTTTCAAAAAATTCCTTCGAAATTATGATACAAAACATTTGTTAACAAGTAGCCATCATCCCGAATGCAACGGGAAGGTCGAGCGCCTCAATCAGACTATTGTTACGCGTCTAAAATGTAAGGTTAACTCTTCTTCAAATAAAATTCCCTGGACTAAATTAATTGATGAAGTTTTAAATCAATATAACTTAACATTTCACTCTGTAACTCAATTCCCACCTAGTTATTTATTATTAGGAGAATTACCATATGAACCATTATTAGTAAACAATAGTTACTATCTTTCAGTTGATGAAGCTAGAAAAATAGCAAAAGAAAAAACAATACAATATCATAAAAAAAACAAAATCCGATTTGATGCTCGATTTCTCCCTGTTAAATTTAAAGTTGGTGATGAAATTATTTATGAAGAATTCCAATATCCCAACACACGTAAGTTAAGTCCACCTTATTCAGGCCCTTACACAATCTTAAAACAAATATCTGAAGTTAATTTTGAAATAGACAAACCCAGTCCCCATTTTAAAAGAAATTCAGAAATTGTTCATTCATCTAAGTTAAGATAGTATAATAACCCTCAAAAATTCAAATTAAGTCATGAATAATTTCAGTTAGGGATCAACTCCATGCCCCAAGTATTTTTTTTTTATTTATTTATCATTCTCGTGATCTTCTGATCTTCACCACTATAAAGTGATCAGAGAGTGCGGGAAAATGATTTGTTTTTGCCCTCTGTAAAAATTCACCAATTACCACCTTTATCCCAACTTACCTTTTTGGGAAGACTTGACTTCTCACAAGTTCAATTAAAACAATTAATTACTAAATAAAGTGATTAAGTTGGTTTTATGTAAATAGTTTGTAAAAAGAAAAGACCTAGTAGTACTGGTATTCTTAATATTAGTAGTAGTATTATTAGAGTGTAATAAACACTATTGTATTTATTAAATAGTTTTATGTGTCTGTTAAATGTTATATTTATGAAAAAATTATTGGTGTTAGTATGTAAATAAAATTTCTAGAAATTGTTAAAAATGTACTATGATATAATTGTTTTTCATATACTTTATGTTTGATTAAAATATCTTTGCATTATTAAAAAGATACACAAAGAAAAACACAGATTTTGTGAAAAGAAAAGTTTGTTTACAATTTACAAAACATTTTTTACAATGTACTGTTAAAATTACAGTGTTATAATTATTGTTATATATTCTATATGGACTCAATAACCAAGATCAGACTTTTTACAACAATTATCTATTGTCAACGATCAACGTTATTATTCAAGACATTTAAAAACTTTATTGGCCAAAAGGAACTTTACATTTTAAAGACTTTCCTCAACAAACTAGTTTGTACATAAGAAAGATATCTTGTCAAAAATGTTATGCCGGTAAACATGTTATGTTATAATTTTTTTTTTTTTCATACAGTATGTCATACGTTTTCATATATTATATTAAACTTTTCTTATGTTTGTAAACAAGTGCTGTAAATACCATTATATGTATCAGGCGAGCACGTTGACCAGTCCAACATACAAGTAAATAATTTTAAAAAGAAAAATTAAATTTTTTATAAATAAAGGGAAAGGCCATAACTCCTACTTAAAAATGAGTCCATAACAAAATATTTCAGACGAAATTTTCTAAAAAATAAAATTTTCCATTTTTAAAATAAAATTTTCCATTTTAAATAAATTTTTCAAAAACTTAAGTTTTATAATTTGTCAAATTTTCCATTTTAAGTTTAACTTTCTCCTGGAGTATCTTCTACTTCTGAGGGACTTCCCGCATACTTGCAGGCAAGTATGGGGGAGCGTCGGCTTGGAGGGGGGGGGGATATGAAAGGATAAAATAAGCAAGATTCTAAATTAATATTTAAATTAATATTAAATAATATCTTAATAGTATTAGCTCAGAATAAATCTTAATTTTAAGAACAACTTTATGAGAGTTTTATTTTAGCGCCCCTGTAAAGTTAGTTTTTCAGCAAAGCACGTCGTAGCGCGGGAATCGCGATTAGAAGAAGTTTCATAATCAAAATTATGCAGTAGTTGAAATTAGCGGCAATGCATTGCGAAATACGAAATCCTGGATATCCGGGTCAGCCAATAAAAGAATGTGGGTTGGATTTTAGCTGACCTAATTATCCAATAAGCATTCATAAAAATAGTTTGGGTTCCCGCCGAAATATCCATATAAAAACGGGAGCACCCGAAAATCGGGGTCTTTTTCCATGGAATCTTTTGATTAAATAGTTCACATCAATAACAAGTTTAAGTTAACAGTCCCAGGAGGGGGATTGATTAGCGGTTCCGCCGTTAATGGAACGATCTCGGCTACGGATCTGTACAGCGTGCTCAAAATGATGTGACTGTTAATAAAGTGTAATATGACTGTCTTCAAATAAACGACTGCATTATCAATTGTGGAGTATTTCTTTGAGTGAACTCTCTTAATATGGAGTGACTGGAATTCATCATCATACAAAAAAGGAGATGCATTACATATATATATATATATATATTAAATTTTCTTATTGTTGAAACTTTTGTTTTTATAGCATGCCTGAGCAAAAATAAAATTTTATTTTATGCTGTTTACAGCTCCACAATAAAAAATTTCCAGCAATTTTTCCTTTTTTTTTTTTTGATATATATATCTAAAAAGAGCTTCTTAAAAAAAAACTAATTAAAATTTCTTAGGGTAATGTGCAGATCATGAAAGCTTTCCTTTTAACAAATTACATCTCTTCTATTAATTATCGGCGAAAAAGCAACACCTCGGCGTTGAAGGACCGAACCCGCCACCATCGCGGCGTCGTTCTCATCAACTGGGCCAACGAGCAGCAGAAACATTTGCTTTAATGTGGAAGCGCCTCGTTTTTAGCGTGACACGAAGACGTGGTGAAAAAATCCAGTTTCAATGAAAAGCTTCTAATAGAAACCTCTTAAAAAAAGTATTTATTTATTTATTTTTACTTAAATTTTTATTTTGTGCTTTTTAGCAACCAGATAAAAAGCTGTTTAAAAAAATCTTTAAAATTCTTAGGATACTGTGCAGTCAACGAAAAATTTTCTTTTATCCATTGACACCTTTTCTACTAATTGTTTGCAAAAAGTAACACGCCGGACCTTCGGAGATCGAATTCTCGACCATCGCGTTATTAACGCGACGCTGTAATCAACTAAGCCAACGAACGACAAACAGAAATGCATATATTTACTTTAAAATGGAGGCGCCTTTATTTATTAGCGTGACATGAAGACGGTATGACAAAATCCAATTTCATATAAAAAGCTTCTAAAAAAATTATTTATTTATTTAGTTTTACTTAAATTTTTATTTTGTGCTTTTTAGAAACTAGATAAAAAGCTCTTCAAAAATGACTGTGCACAAAACGAAATACTTTCTTTTATCAATTGACAACTTTTCTATTAATTATTTTCAAATAGGAACACCTCAGCCCGGCGAGGATCGACACACGACTCTTGCGTTATCAACATGACGCTTTAACCATTTTTTTTTTTTTTTCCTTTTCTTAATCTTAAGTAGAAGCGTCTGGTTTTTTAGTGTGACAGAAAACGCGATGACAAAACCAATTTCATATAATATATATATATAAAGCTTCTAAAAATGTTTATTTGTGTATTTTTTACTAAACGCTATTTAATTTGTGCTTACACCAGACCTTTGGGGATCGAACTCTCGACCACCGCGTTATTAACGTGATGCTCTAACCACCTAAGCCATGGAGCGACAAACTGAATGATTATATTTACTTTAAAATGGTGACACTTTGTTTATTAGCGTGACACGAAGACACGATGACAAAGTCAATTCCATATAAAAAGCTTCTAATAAAAAGTTTAAAAAAAAATATATGTTTATTTACGTATTTTTTATTCAAAACATTTTTAATATCTAAAAGAAAAGCTTTAAAAAAAAAAAAAAAACTCTTCAATAATTCTTAAGATACTGAGTAGTCAACGAAAAATTTTCTTTTATCAATTGACACCTTTTCTACTAATTATCTGGAAAATGTAACACTCCGAACCTTCGGGGATCGAACTCTCGACCACCGCGTTAGTAACTTGACGTTCTAACCAACTAAGCCTTGTTTATTAGCATGACAGGATGACCAAGTCAGTTTCATATAAAAAGCTTCTAATAACATATAAATAAATAAATAAATTGTAATCTTGTATGCAATACAAATTTGAATATTTTCAAAAGTATGTAAAATAAGTTGAAAATTCATTTAATTTAATCAGTTGCTAGAAGAATTTTCTAGAAAATAAATTCTCATTTTAAAAATAAATGCTTATATCTTCTTTATTCAACATGCTCTCGCTGCACAAATGCATTCAGAAATTGTACTCGATCTATATTAACATATCCTACAGTGACAGATGTTTCGTTCACTTACGAAAGTAATGAATAATGCCCAATTTGTAGCTCCCTCATTATTGTCGTAACGTACTAATCTTCACTGAAAAACATGAGATTCACTGAAAACCCTGTTCCCAATGTTTAAAAACATTTCATGAAGAGATAAATTTTTAAATTGAAAAAAAAAAAAAAAAAGTGATTGTAAATTTTGCTAAATTTTTGAGCAGGAGTGTAATATCAATAATTTTTATTTTACAATTCTCCAAAAATACTTTTTATTATCTACACTTATATGAAATTTTGTCCTATACTACAGTATTAAAAAAAATATATATGAAGTGACAGCGCCATCTAACCGATGGTGAGCGATTGATTCCCAAATGTAACCAGCACCAATTTAGGTCAAAGTCCAATTAAATACTAAATTGGATCGGATTTTGTTCGTGAGATACAGCGTCCACAAAATTTGTTATATACACACAGACAGACATTTTCTAAGAGTGGTCAAATCGTCGTCAGGATATTTTAAAAAGGGTAAATTCATAGGTCATTGGGTCGAAAAATTTCACGAAGCCAATAATTTGTTGTTATATACTATATAAAAAAAAAAGGCGGGGGGGGGGGGGTTAATTAGTACGGAGAACGATTGAGTGTTGAATAATTTTTCAATTACAGCAAGATAAATTGAAATCGATCCGTTAGTTCACGAATTATTGTCTAACTTTTCCCGATGACCCAACCTTGACATTCTTCATGGCTGAGATTAGTGTTTAGATTATAGTGCGACAATAGTTGAACATGGATGGAAGTGTATTTCAAGTTGTGTCGTCTATTATTACTATAGGATTTTATTTAGGTGCAGCATGTGGTCTTTACTTAATCTTCAAAAGATAGACAGGGCAGCAAATATTTAAACAATAACATTCTTTTTCACTGTTAGTGGAATTGCTGTTCTATAATATTTTACCATGTTCAGGTAAGCTGCTCAGGAATTGAAACGAATTCCTCATAGACATAGGGTAAATAATGTATGTTTTTAAGCTAAATAGTCATCGCTTGTTTTTTTGTATATTTACACGTTTTGAGGTTTCTTATTACCAAAGTCAAGATTTTTAACGTTTGATCTTTGTCTGTGTCTCTTACAGTAATTTAAAAACGAATAATTTCAGGAGACCCAAAAGTTGTATTTTTAAGTTAATGTAAGTTTGTTGATCGAAAAGTTTGATCAAGACTAATAAGTTTCAAGGAATGGTGCGTGTGAAAGTTGTCTGAATAATTTTAAATGAACTTTCAATCACAGATTTAAATTCTTTATAAATGTAGGTGCTGTAATGAAACGGGGGTTGAGGGGAGCCCCCACACAGAACTAATTATCATATACAACTCTTCTGAAGCCTAATTTGAATTGTTTTAACATAGGTTTGCATAACAGTACTCGTTATCTCCTCTTAATCTCCAACCTGTATTTATTGTATTAAATTTCAGGGTAAGAGAAAGTCGTGTGAGTGACACACCAGATTATTTTCTTTCTTTCTTTCTTTTTATTATTTATCGGGATCATAACAGAATAAAGCTTAAAGATTTCTTTTATTTATTTAAGTAATAAATACAAATTCGAAAGTTAAAAAATGAATACATTTGTACTTGAAAAAATAAATAAATAAATAAAAAATAAATTATTTAATTAAAAATTAAAAACTTACTCAAAACAGAACAAACAGTAGAGGAAATTTTTTAATTACTTGCTGGTTAACTGATTTTTTAAAATAAATGAGAGCAAAATGAGAGAATTACTACTATTTCAGCTATTTATGAATTATTTATTTATTTATACTTTCAGGTTTCATTAGGAAAAATTTGGTTTAAATTAATTCTGCATTACATAACTTATCATGATGCCAAATTTCTTATTGTATACAAACTAAGGGGATAGCAATAAGTAAAAAATGTAAAAAAAAATGGAAATTTTTTATGAATTAAAGAAAAAATTCTGCAAACAGTATTTATGTATTTTTATATTTGCTTTTTTTTTTTTTTTTTAGCTTATGTACATGCGTTGAAACTGACAATGTAAGAATTTTTTTAAGATAATAAATGACGAGTATTTTGTAAATCGTGAAGAAAGAATTTATGACAAAATTGATTTTTTAAAATCTGGTGAAAAGTTAGGCATAAAAAATGACGCCTGAGTGTGATTTTATGGTCGCCAAACTTAAATTTTTAGGTGAAAAATACGCCTGACAACTGCTAATTTCGAACCCTGCATGAAATAGGCTATATAATTATAATTTTGAAATTTGTTTTATGAAGATGTATAAGTTTTGAAACGAACTTAAAATTCTCATATTGGGAAATGTAATCATTCTTAAATTGAATTATTTTATAATGAAATATTTTAATACAAAAAATTAAATGCCTGATTAATTACAGTTGTATGTATAAATGGAAGTGAAATTTATTTCTATAACAGGAACTATTTCAGCCATTCGAGCCGAGAACGTAATAACGGGTATGTATAAAAAAATATAATAAAAGACGTAGATAATATAAAAATGTATAGGGAATATACTTTTTCCATCTTATGAATGAGAGAAAGTAAAAAATATATGTATAAAGAATACGTATTAAACACATTTTTCCCTTTTTTAATAAAATATTGATTTTTAATTAACGAAAAATTCGAAAACGTCCAACGTAGATTTATACCACTTTCAATGTCTGTTTTTAGAATATTCGAAAATTAATATCTTGTAAAATCAAACAACAACAACAAAAAAAAGATATTTATTTTTAAATTAATTTGTTTATTTTGTGTGGATAATATATAACACTTCTTAGAATATATATATATATATATAAATTATTTAGTAATTGATATAGTACTCTCTAGATTTTACAATTCCGAAAACTTTTTGGGCGAGTTAGTTTATAAATTTTGGCTTAAATCGTTTTTACAAATTTATAACAAGGTCTCCTAAAAGAAAAATTTAGGCCTATTTTTTTTAATTTGTGCTTGATGAAAGAAATATTCTCAATGGAATTAAGATGTGGGATGTTTTCTGGCCAATAAAATAACACGTATATGGTTTCCTTTGAAAAACGTAGACAAATCGCCTTAATTCCTATACCAACACCAACAACTTTTGGAAGAATTTTATTAAAGTCCAAATTTTCTCTTTAGATGTGGATAAAACTTTTAACAAAAGCTTAAATTTATAAACAAAATATAATAAATCTTTATTTGTTTATTAAAATTTATGATTTTTTTAAGTATTTATTTATTGGTTATTACATAAAAACTAGTTGGCATAGGTGGACTCTGCTCAGTTCCCCATCATAATTATGTTCTCATAAATTTCTAGTGAGAGACATATTATAATCATGTTAAAAGAAATGAATTTGACCAAAGCTTGATACAGTGACAGAATAAAATCCCCGCTTAATAGGCTATCCACCGTTCACTTCGATCTATTTATCTTATTCTAATCTATTAATTTATTTTCTCAGGGTCAACTCCGTTGTTTAGTTTTCATGCTACTATTTCCAATGCAATAATCCTCAAAATTCAGATTTATATGAAAAATTTACAATTTCGCTATGTTTATAAAATAGTAAATTACGAATAATTTACGAAATTTTCCTATTAGAATATCATGTCCTATTAGAATATCATTTTCATATGAATCATGTTCAAACAAATATCATAAATGTAATTTTGAAGTTGTCTAATGTATTTATGATCCTCAAAATGGAAGTTTATGCTCCATTTTGCCTTATTCTGACATATGAAGTAAATCGTAAATTGCAAATAACTTACGAATTTTTTAAATTGGAAAAATCATAGTCTATGATATTCATGCCAGTATCCAAAATAATATTTCGAAAGTGATTTGACATCTTTACGATGAAAATATCCCTCAACATTGACGTTTATGTGAAATTTTGCTCTATTCTGCCATGTTAAGAAATTCGTAAATTTCCAATAACTTGCGAAATTTTTATTTTGGAAAATTGATAGTCATTAATATTCATGCCAGTGTCCTAAATAATATTTCAAAAGTAGTCTGACATCTTTACGATGAAAATATCTTTCAGTATTGACGTTTATGTGAAATTTGGTCCTATACTGCCATGTTAAGAAATTCGTAAATTTCCAATAACTTGGGAAATTTTGAAAGTAGCATATTTATAGTTACTGATGTTCATTCCGGCATCAAAACTGATATTTTAAAAGTGGTCTGACTTTTTTACAGTAAAAAGTTTCCTTTTAATGCACGTTTAAGTGAATTTTCGTCCTATTCTCCCATGTTAAATAAAATATTAAATGTCTAATAACTTACGAAGTTTTTAAATTCGAATGTTGCAAATGAATAGGGTTCTTGCCAGTATCGAAAGTAATATTTTAAAACTGATCTGACCTCTCTGCGATCATTTGTTCGGGAGATATCGTGTAAACAGACTAACACACTAACGGACTAACACACTAACAGACACCCTACAGACAGACACCATACAAATTTTGTCATTTTCGGATTCCTCACACCTGAAAACGTATACAAAAGTCAAAAAACCGGGGTCGAAATTTTTCACGATTACCTAAGTTCCCCATACCTATAGGGGGAACTAGTAAATAAATAAATAAAGGTTTTTTTTTTTTTTTTTTAGTGATTGAAACAAATCTTATAACAATATTCACAACGCCTTCACTATGCATACTTAAAACAATAAGAGGATTCATGTAATTCAGTGTAATTCTTTATTGACTTGCTAAGAAAACGTCAAATTGTGAATGACCCCTGAAGAGAAAATCGACTTCGGTCAGTAACTGAAAAACTGCCTAGTTTTTTGCATACAACTTTCTGAATTTCAGTGATATTTGACAATGCTTGTCGTATGAGGTGATGGACAAGGCATTTTTCTGTTAAATTATGGAAAAGAAAAAAAAAAAAAAGTATATATTATGCGTAGTTAAAACACTTTCCATAAAATTGTTCATATTTAATGAAATACTTAATGCATTCCAATTGCAGTATATTATTTCAAAAGTATTTTTTCAAATTTTCTGTAAGTGGGAATAACTTTCATTTAAAACTCTGCATATTATATGTACAAAACATGCTGATTTTTTTTTTTTTTTAAGTTTTAAAATAAATGCTTATATCGTCTTTATTCAACATGCTATTGTTCAGGGCCCGATTAAGCTTTGAAGCTAGGGGAAGCTCAACATCATTTCGGGGGCCCCTTTCATTTCGGAAAATCTTGTTTTCCTGTTACATATTGTAATATCAAAATGCTATAGACCAAAAAAATAGAGTGTGTTTATTATTTTTATTATTATTTTTTTCATACATCTGGGCGGTTTCTACACAGAACATTAAAATCATACAGCTTTTTAATTAAAAACATTCAGATTTTTTAGGTTAAATAATAGATTTTTCCCGTAATAGTGAGTGTTTTGTCTTGTTTTAGGTAACCTTTCTCAGAAAAAATTCAATCTCAGTGTGAAAAAATGAAACAAAAAATTCAAGACCCTGTTTTTAATCCTTATGGGGGCCCCTCTCAAATTTTAGAGGGGAAGCTTGTGCTTCCTGAGCCTTTTGGATAATCAGGCCCTGCTATTGTTGCACAAATGCATTCAGAAATTGTACTCGGTCTATATTAATATATCCCACAGTTACAGATGGTTTCGTTCACTTACTAACAGAAGGTTATCACAAACATTATTGATAGTGCCCAATTTGTTGCCCCCTCATTATTGTCGTAACCTAATCTTCGCTGAAAAACATGTTGAAGACCCTGTTCCCAATGTTTTAAAAACATTTCCTGAAGAGGTAAATTTTTAAACTGGGAAAAAAAAAAAAAAAAAGAAAAAAAAAGTGATTGTAAATTTTGCTAAATTTTTGAGCAGGAGTGTAATATCAATAATTTTTATTTCACAATTCTCCAAAAATACTTTTTATCATCTACACTTATATCAAATTTCGCCCTATACTACAGTATTAAAAAAAAAAAAAATGAAGTGACAGCGCCATCTATTGAGCGATTGATCCCCAAATGTAACCAGCACCCATTTAGATCAAAGTCCAACTAAATACTAAATTGGATCGGATTTTGTTCGTGAGATACAGCGTCCACAAAATTTGTTATATACACACAGACAGACATTTTCTAAGAGTGGTCAAATCGTCGTCAGGATATTTCAAAACGTGTAAATTCATAGGTCATTGGGTCGAAAAATTTCACGAAGCCAATAATTTGTTGTTATATACTATATAAAAAAGAAAGGCAGGGGGGGGGGGTTAATTAGTTCGGAGAACGATTGAGTGTTGAATAATTTTTCAATTACAGCAAGATAAATTGAAATCGATCCGTTAGTTCACGAATTATTGTCTAACTTTTCCCGATGACCCAACCTTGACATTCTTTATGGCCGAGATGAGTGCCAAGCAGGAACATTGTAATGTAAAATGCACGAGAAATACAACAATGATTTATGTCAAAAAAACTCATTTAACCCTTTATCGTTCACTTCTTATTTTCTTTTGAAAACTGCCAAACTCATTAGACACATAGTTGATCTTAAATATGTAACAACGAAAAGAATTTAAAACCACATCTCATATAGAGACATGTTATCCCACGTGTATTTGTAGACAACCACAATTTATAAAATAATCCACTGTAAAACACGCATAAAATATTTAATTAAAATCATTAAGAGATACACATCGTGTCAAGGCCTTTCGCCCTGAGCATCAGGGCATCATCAGGACATAGCCATTTTTTTGGCTATGGTAAAAAAAATGGTAAAAAAAAAAATGGCTATGTCCTGATGATGCCCTGATGCTCAAGGCGAAAGGCCTTGACACGATGTGTATCTTTTAATGATTTTAATTAAATATTTTATACGTGTTTTACAGCGGATTCTTTTATAAAATGAAAAGAATTATTATTTTCAGGACGGAGGAGTATTAGTTTCAATCTGGATTTTTTGTAGACCCGTTTTATGTAACACCAAAATAAATTAGAAATATCAGTCCTATCGTTACAAATTCGGTACCCAATGAAAAGGGCAATTTTTCTGAATCCAAGGGTGCAAGCAGTTTTTCGACACGACAGTTAGATTTTTTAAAAATTAACTAAAGTGTGAAATTTAGGTGGCAACACTTCGTTTTAATTCATTTCAATCATTTTAAAAAGTACGTTACCCAGTTTTACGGTCAAAAAATGAGACAAAAAATAAAATAAAATAAACATAAAAATTTTACAGATTGAAATTAATAGTCCTCCGTACTAAACTAAATTCTGTCTTTCAGAGATTTTTTTTTTTTTTTTTTTCGAGACATGTTTGGTTTGAACACATCTACAGTCGGAAGCAAAATTATTGAAGCACACATCCATATTATATTTTTCAGTTTGATCGCTAATTTTTATCATCAACTTACATTTTTATAAACAGCATAAGACTAAGATCATGACTCAACAAAACAGCTTTAGGCGCACATCTTTTAAATAGGAATTTTTGCTAGCGCTTCAATAATTTTGGTACCGACTGTATATGTTAACATGATGAAATTTAAATCTATATATTAATAGGCAAACATAATATTTGTGGTACACTTTTAACATATTAATTATGGGAGTAGAGGGTTGAAAAGGGTGTCACTCGAAAGGTATAATCAGCCTGATTTGTAGAATACAAAAATTATTTTCTTACGATGTCAAGAAGGTAATTTAAAATACTTTTATTTTTTATGAACTTTTTCATTTTATACACAGATTCTTTTGTATTAAAAAATTCCTAAAGAAGGAAATTGTTAAATCTGCGGAGACTTAGAATTCAAATAAAACCATGGACACAATGATTTGCATAGATTAGATGTAGCATTCTTAAACTCTCGACTATAGATTTTTCATTCTAAGAGGCAACGGCCATTACAGTGGTAAAAATTTTTATGATTAAATGAGTGGTAAATCGAAAATTTATACTATTAAACATATGCGCAAATTAAAAAAGGATTTGATTACTGAAAGTTCAAATTTTTCTTTCATTTTTTTTTTTTTTTTGGTGATTTATGTCAGATCTAATTTAAAGACATATTTCTAAACTTAATCATATTCCATTTCAACTAACTGATTATTTTTATAACTGCTTGAATCTATAACTGTATCTTCTGCATATATAAGAAGAAAGTAGAAGATACGGAAGAAATTTCAATTCCTGGTTTTCAGTGAATTTACACATTTTGAGATTTCCTTGAATTTTTATTAACTGAAATTGACTGCTTATTTTTTAAAAAAGTGGATTTATTATTATATCTTCTGTATATATATAAGGAAAAAAAGTATAAGATCAAGAAAAAAAATTAGATTTCTGGTTTTCAAAGAAATCACACGTTTTGAGATTTCCTGAACTCAATTCGACCATTTTTAGAAAATGTCGGTTTTCTTGAGTTCGAACACTGCACTTCATGAACCAATGGACTTAATTTAACTGAACTGGATATTCGATTGGACTTTGGTTTGAATTGTTGCCGATCAGCTTTTAGGCTATATCACCCAACAGGGGGCGCTTCCACGGTGTGATTTCCTCTCCTATCAAGAAAAACCAAACATGGGGTATATGGATATTATGTGAAACTATACTGTTTTAATTGGGGTGCCTACCGGTCGGCAAGTGTTGCTTCTGTGTTGCAATTTAATTTCGTTTATAAGAAGACAACTGTTTTGCTTTGCTTTGCAAAAAGGGGTCGAATTTCGACCACTGGGCGATACTAGTTATAATTAATGCAATAAATAAATAACTTTTTAAATGAACACTATTCATTGCATAAAACCGCAACAGGTCGAAATTGTGCGGCTCTTCATCGGATGAAAAAACTGGGCACGAGTGCAGCCTCCAAGCAGCAAGGTGCACTCGCGCCTGCTAAGAAATTTCAACGCTTTTCTTCCTTTGAAACACCATTTGTTAAATTTCGGAGTACAGCTGCTATCTATCCAACAGAGAAGGAAAAGAAGGCTTAAGAGTCGGTTAAAACAAGGAAAAAATTATTGCAAAATGGATAGATATTTTCTAAAAACTATCTGAGATATCCCAATGAGAGAAGCTGCCCATTACGACCCTATCTCCTGAACACACTTGTAAGGTTTGTTATTATTTACTTGTACTATCTCATAGAGTTTCATCCTGAAAATCACGCACACAAGGCAGGGGTCAGTTTTCATTTTGGGGCCCATCTATGTGAAAAAATTATCACGTGAAATTTTCCACTTTAGCAGTCGTTCTAGAAACAGCTTCATTGCCAAATCCACGGTGTTTCATTGAACCAAGTATAGGCAGCCATTTAAAACAAAAATTTAAACATTTCATGAAAGGATAGCATTTATATACAAAAAAAGTAAGAGGGAGTTTTTTTATGAATATGAATTTTGCAGATAGGTGGGTAAAAGTCTATCACTTTGGACTGGATCGACCTTCGTAAGGAGACTAAAATATTTCAACTATCTGCTGCCTAAGCAATCAAACCAATATCGAAGTAAATATTTTGCTCGAAATCAATGACAGATGCTTCATCCTAATAGGACTGTTTAGATTGATCTTTATAGGTAAAAACACATTTTAAAATCATATATAATATTTCTCTAACGTGGTCCAGTTACGATTAAATTTTGTTGAAACGATACGATAGTGACCTATTTAATAAAAGACGCGAGGATAAAAAATAATATTTATCGGCAATATTTGAGCACCTCAGTTCAATGATTTAATCAGAAAATTGATGACACTTGTCTGATGAGACCTTTTTATAGGAAAATGTATTTTAAAAAGTGCATCTTTACAATTTTTGCACTCTCCATTTTAAAGCTAGCAATACTTTAAATATATAAACAGAATATGAATTATTGTCAAACATTGACTGAAAAACGCAATAATAAAAAGTATAATCAAAATAGGTAAAAGTTTTTTTAAACAAAAAAATATGCCAAAACAAATAAATAAGTAAAAAAGCATTGCCAGCATGACAACAAAAATCGCCATGGGGGCCTTATACTAAAAAAAGTCACTATAGGGGCCTTATACTAAAACTGTACTACCTGCGCAAGTATGAAAATTGGGTCATCAAACATGAATTTTATTTAAACCTTTCTTTAAATGGTTTTGTTTTCACTATCGCACACTATTAATTGGGTTCCAATAATAATTTGACTTCTGGTGAATTACAATTCAAATTGGGTGGAGAAATTTTTGTAAGAATTATGAGTTTCAAGTTTTAAATGTAAATAAGAAGAAAATAAATAAAGTGCGAAAATTTCGCACGGGTATTCAAATATTTTTACTTCACAAGTTATATTATTGTTGCAAATAGGCTGGATAAGATTCACCTGATTGTAATCGTGTTTTATTTTGTGTTTAAAATATCTTACCTGATTTTGTTTTTAAGATATCACTCCTGTTCTTGATAACAGAAGAAGACAACTAGCCATTTTAGAAAAAGAAAAATTTCATTTTGAAAATATCAATACTTAGAACAATATTAATCTAATAACACTTTTAAATGGAATATTCTTCTAGATTCATATAAGATGCCAAAGTTTGGGGTAAACAGAGCAGTTCCCAAATATGCGGATGACAAAAGTAGGAGCTCTTCCTCATCATTTCACGGATATTTGTTCTGGCAATGTGTTTCAGCGTGGGAATGTTTCGCTGCTTTTCACTCTCCGTCAGAATATGCAAGATGTCCCAAATATTTGTCCACAAAACGCTGTGGTGACTCACATCCACAAGTATCAGTTTCAAGGAGAGTATGTTTTTCTCCGTACGCTCATTCACAGATTGGGAAAAGTCTTCTCCGTTTTTACTTTTACTTTCGTAGGTCACTTTCAAAACGTCCAGGACGTTTTTCAGGGGATGCCTCAAGTCGTCCATACACTTACATACGTCTTCGTACGGAATCCTGGCCCCGTTTTTCAACAGCAGTTGTACGATATCCGGTCGACTGAGGTACATGGCGACGTACAGGGGCCGTTTAGTGCACGGGCAGAGACTGAACGATTTCAACGGGTAGTCTACGATAGCTTCCAAACACTTCCTGCCATTGATTTCAGTCGAGTATCTGAGGCTGGCGGATGCGGAGTACTTTAGAATATCTTCGACAATATCGCGAAGTCCGGTGGACGACGCCATTTGGTGTTCGTGGTTTCCTAATATGAAACTTCTCGATTTCGAGTTGGTGAACAGTAGAAGAAATATTTCGTCGAATGCGTGAGAAGTGCAGTACAAAGTGTTCAAGAAATCCCGTATAAGTTGGTTTCTCTTTCGACGTCCCAGGTTTTGCCATTTGGACATCGAAAGGCAGTTGACGCACCACAGATGGACAAAGACCTCCATCGTTCTAACATTACACTCTAGCGGGTGATTGTAGTGAGATCGGAATCTGCGCGTCAGCAAATTGCCAATGGTGCTTTTCTGTTTGACGCTTCCGCAAAAATCAGAGAATAAGAGAGACGGGGGCAAATTGGCAGTCACAATTTTGCTACTTGCGGTGCTGCAGTATGAACCCATTTCTCTGGTTATTCTGACGTCCGTTCTTTTAAAAATGCGAATTTCTTTTTGAAGGAAGACATATAACTATTCCCAATAAAGAAGCAGATGATAAGTCAGCTGTAATCCATTTAAAAAAGTTAATCTTTAATCCAGTTAGTGCAAGAGAAAGGAAAATGATTTGAGCGAAAAAAAGCTAACCTAGTGATGCACGTGAGGATCTCCCAGATCGATATTTTGCTCTTTGAAGACGACTGCCACGTGTTTCACGAGTCACGAAGTTAAATATGTTTGTAAACTTTTATGCATGTCAGTGTGAGGCAAATTTATGCACCGAGCTTTCTATTGAGCCGGTAATTAAATTTATCATTTTGGATAATGAGTCATTTTTCATATGGATTCACCTTATGAATGAACAATGGAAGTTATCATGAATTAAATCAGTTCATTATTAGTTAATGAATCTTATTAATAAAAGCGACATGGCGTCTTTCTGTCAACTGTCAACAGAAAAATCTACCGCACTTATAGACAGGATATTTGGCACACAGAAAGTATGTGACGTCTCCGTGCGCACCTCCAAGCCGTATTTTCAAATTTTTTATTTAGAAAGAAAATTACTAATTAAAATGTATTAACGTATTTAATTCTGCTACATTTTTCTACATTTTTCTTTGCGTTGTAATTTCAGCTTGTTGCCAATAAAATAAAATAAAATACTTACAAATTTTATTTTCATTTATTTTTCCTAACATAAAAAGAAACATTTCTCTACATGTGAAAAAAAAAAAAAAAAAAAAAGGCAAGTAAATGGAAAATTAAGCCAGTAACATAAAAAATTTCAGATAAAACGGACGTCATAACATTTTCAAATTTTTTTATTTACTTATATTTAAAATATTAATTTCATTTAGTAAACAGCCTTATATCTTTTTACATTCTCTTACCCATAAGGTAGAGAAAGTATTGTTTTGGGGTCAAATTTTTGAAAGCGAGTTTTTGTTATATTTACACGTTTTGAGGTACCCTGAATCCAAAAATCAAGTTTTTAGCAGTTGGTCTGTCTGTGCGTCTGTTAGTTATCAGCATATCTCAGGAACAAATGGCAGCAGAAAGACCAAACTTGGTATTCTAAATGTGTATCCTATAGGGATGCTACACTAACCTTTTCGTTGAGATGGAGCAAATGGTTCGTGTACAGGGACCCTCAAGAGAATTCAAATACATTACGTCTATGGGGGAAAGTAAGTAAGTAGAGTTTAACATCACTAAGACGCATGAAATGAATTATATTTTTTATATGCATAAAAACACGTCTTATGTAGAATAAGGTTGGGAAAACATTCACTGTTCTTTTACAGAGCTACACAAAAGAACTAGGTTATAGTGCGACAATAGCTGAAAACTAATGAAAGTGTATTTCAGGTTGTGCCGTGTGTTATTACTATTATATGATAATATTTAGATGCACCATGTGGTCTGTACATAATCTTCAAAAGATATACAGAACTGCAAATATTTAAGCGATAACATTCCTTTTCATTGTTAGTGGAAGTGCTTTACTGTAATATTTTATCATATCCTGTAAAGCTGCTCAGGAATTGAAAAGAATTTCTCATAGACATATGGTAAATAATATGTATAATAGAGCTAAATATTCATCGCTTGTTTTTTGTATATTTACACGTTTTAAGGCTTTTGATTACTGAAGTCAAATTTATAAAATTTGATCTTTGTCTGTGTCTCTTAGAGTAACTTGAAAACGAATATTTTCAGGAAATTTAAAGTTGCATTTTCAAGTTAATATAAGTTTGTTGCTCAAAAAGTGTGATAAAAACTGATAAGTTTCAAGGAATGTTACGTGTGAAAGTCGTCTGAATAATTTTAAATAAACTTTTAATTTTAATAAAAGATTTAAATTCTATATAAATGTAGGTGGAGTAATGAAACGGGGGGTTGAGGGGGGGGGGGGCGGTAGACAGAACTAATTAACTAATTACCATGTAAACTCTTCCGAAGCCTAATTTGAATTGTTTTAACATAGGTTTACATATGTGTTCCCGTTATCTTATCTCTTAATCTACCAATATTAATAGTATTAAATTTCAGGGTAAGTGAACGCGATGTGAGTGACACACCAGATTATTTACTTACTCTTACTCGTAAGGTAGAGAAAGTACTGTTTTTGGGTCAAAATTTCGAAAGTGTATTTTTGCTATATTTACACGTTTTGAAGTTTCCTGAATCCGAAAATCATGTTTTAGCGGTTGGTCTCTGTGTGTGTCTGTGTGTCTCTCTGTTATCAGCATATCTCAAGAACAAATAATAGCAGAGAATCCAAACTTGGAAATATGTATCATATAGGGATGCATTTCGTTGAGATGAAGCAAATGGTTCATGTTGTCCCTGTACATGTACACCCAAGAGAATTCAAATACATTGCGTCTATGGGGGAAGTTGCAGATAAGTAGAGTTTAACGTCTGTAGACTGCTCTAAACCAAATAAAATTAATATATATTTTTTGTATGCGTGAAAACATGCTTCATGCAGAATAGGGTAGGGATATCATTCACTGTTCATTTACAGGGCTACAAAAGAACTAGATTATAGTGCGACAATAGTTGAAAATTGGTGGAAGTGTATTTCAGGCTAGACCGTGTATTATTACTATAGGATTATGCTTAGGTGCAGCATGTGGTCTGTACTTAATCTTCAAAAGATATACAGGGCTGCAAATATTTATGCGATAATGTTCTTTTTTATTGTTAGTGGAAGTGCTTTACTATAATATTTTACCATGTCCAGGAAAGCTGCTCAGGAATTGAAATGCATTCCTCTTAGACATATAATAAATAATGTATGTTTTTAAGCTAAAGATTCATCGCTTTTTTTTTTTTTTCATATTTACACGTTTTGAGGTTTCCTGATTACCGAAGTCAAGTTTTTTAACGTTTGATCTTTGTCTGTGTCGCTTAAAGTAACTTAAAAACGAATAATTTCAGGAGATCCAAAAGTTGTATTTTCCAATTAATATAAGTTTGATCGAAGACTAATAGGTTCCAAGGAATGTTGCGTGTGAAATTTGAATAATTTTGAGTGAGCTTTTAATCTTAATAACAGATTTAAATTCTATTTAAATGTAGGTGCAGTAATGAAACGGGAGGTTGAGGGGGGCGGTAGCGCACCTCATACAGAACTAATTATCATATAAAACTCTTCTGAAGCATAATTTGAATTGTTACCATGTTTTTATTAACTTCTATTCTTGTTTGTTTGTGTGTTTGTTTGTTTGTTTGTCCGGTACAAATCTTGCAATCTATTTTTAACTAACTTCCCCACTAGCTAGACATTTGAAACTTTCACAGTAGCTCAGAACCCTGTGACAACATAATACTTCGAAGTCAGATTTTCGAATCTTCGAATAGTTTTCTTTTAATTAATTAAAATATGAAAATAATAAGCTCCTAATAGAAATAATAATTATAAGATAAAAAACTTTTTATATACCATGTTTTTAAATTTTCTGTTGAATCATAGCTATAGAACTATATTAGCACTTTATCAATGAATATAAAAATTTTAAAGTGATAATGACGTCAATTTTTGCCAGATGCATAATTTAACTTTTTAGAAATTTTTAACGTTCACGTTTAACTAAATGTATTTATTTTTATGACGAAAAAAATTTAACTCGCAAATTTTTTTTGGCAACAATTAAATTATAGCTAATATTTTAATGGATATTATTAAAGCTATTAGGAGTTTATTATTTCCATACCTTAATTAATTAAAAGAAAACTAATAAAAAATTCGAAAATTGGGCTTCGAAAGATTATGTTGTCATCGGGTACTGAGCTATTGTGAAAGTTTCAAATGTCTAGCTAGTCGGAAAGTTAGTTAAATTTTCTGTTGAATCATATAAACGCTGCCGAAGGCAGTAGGGACCTGAAGCAGTTGACTAAAAGTATTTAAAAAATGTATTGTCACCGTGTTCTGAGCTATCCTGAAAGTTTCAAATGTCTAGCTAGTTGGAAAGTTAGTTAAATAAATTTTCTGTTGAATCATATAAACGCTGCCGAAGGCAGTAGGGACCTGAAGCAGTTGACTAAAAGTATTTATAAAATGTATTGTCACCGTGCTCTGAGCTATCCTGAAAGTTTCAAATGTCTAGCTAGTCGGGAAGTTAATTGAAAATCGATTGCAAGATTTGTACAGGACAAAGAAACAAACAAGAATCGAAGTTAATAAAAACATGGTAAAAAAAACTTTGAATAAATTTTTCGACCAAGTCCATTAATAAAATTTGTAGCCGCCATTTTGTTTCAAATTGGCGACTACTTGATGAGAAAAAAAAAAAAAAAAAAAAAAACCCTACCGTTCCGAATGAGCTGGGAGGAATTTTTTTTTTTTTTTTTTTTTTTTTTTTCTTTCTGTTTGTCAATTTTTGGTCTTTTTTATCTGAATTGGTACTCAAAACGCTATTTGCCCCTACTTACCTCAAAAACATTAAAAAAAAAAAAAAAAAAAAAAAAAAAACTTGCTGTATTACCCTTAAGTATCTCCTTCGTAAATAAATACATAAGTTGAAAATATTTGACCAGATCCTTTTAATTACAGTGTTTAGTTGATTTTACTACTGCAAAAAAAGCATTAAAATGAAAAGAAATTGATATTTCATCCTCTTATATTTTCTAAATCATACAAATTAAACGTAAAGGACATTTTTGTAGGAAATTGCACGTAGATTAATTTTGTAGTTGAGATTTTTTCTATAAATCCTTTAGTTTTAAAGATATTTAATAAAGACTGAAAAGTGCCCCCCGCTCACCCTCCATGGTCGGGGGCTTTTGGTATGTAGTTCAGGACACTCTCGACTATGACAGTGCCCATTTTCAAAACTACACGATTTTTACCTTCTCTTACCCATAAGGTAGAGAAAGTATTGTTTTGGAGGGAATTTTCAAAATTGAATTTATCTTTTATTTACACGTTTTAAAGTTCCCTGAATCCAAAAATCATGTTTTTAGCGGTTGGTCTGTGTGTGTGTCTGTGTGTTATCAGCATATCTCAAAAACAAATTATAGCAGAAAATCCAAACTTGGTATTCTAAATTTGTATCATATAGGGATGCTACACTAAACTTTTCACGAGATCAAGAAAATGGTTCCTGTACAGGTACACCCAAGAAAATTCAAATACATTACGTGTATGGGGGAAATTGCAGGTAAGTAGAGTTTAACATCTGTAGACTGCACTAAACCAAATGAAACTTATATATATATATATATATATAATATACGCAAAAACGTGTTTCGTGTAGAATATGGTATAGAAATCATTCACTGTTCATTTACAGGGCTACACAAAAGAACTAGACTATAGAGCGAGAATACTTGAAAATGGATGGAAGTGCACTTTAGGTTGTGCCACGTATTATTACTATAGGATTATATTTATATCCTCCACGTGATGTGTACATAACTTTTAGAAGATATACAGGGCTGCCAATATTTAAGCTATAACATTCTTTTTTATTGTTAGTGGAAGTGCGTTACTGCAATATTTTACCATGTCCAGAAAATCTGTTTAGGAATTGAAATCAATTCCTCACAGACATATGGGAAATAATGTAGTTTTTAATGCTAAATATTCATCTTTTTTTTTTTTAATATATTCAGACGTTTTGAGGCTTTCTGAATACAGAAGTCAAGTTTTTAACGTTTGACCTTTGTCCGTGTCTGTTAGAATAAATTAAAAACAAATAATTTCAGGCGATCCAAATGTTGTATTTTGAAGTTAATGTGTAAGTTACTATAAAAGTGTGTCAAGATTGATAAGTTTCAAGGAATGTTGATATGAAAGTTGTCTCAATAATTTTAAATAAACTTTTGAATTTAATAATAGATTCGAATTCTATATAAATGTAGATACAGTAGGGAAACGGGGGGTTGAGGGGGACGGTAACGCCCCGCACACAGAATTACTTGTCAAATAAAGCTGTTCCGAAGACTACTAATGTGAATTGTTTTAACATAGGTTTACATAACAGTACTCGTTATCTTACCCCTTTATCTTCAATCTGTATTTATAGTATTAAATTTCAGGGTAAGAGAAAGTCGTGTGAGTGACACACCAGATTATTTTTACTTTCTTCTATATGTATATACTAGTTAGTTGTAGGGCGACTAAGGCGCCCGTTGAAAAATGACCATTTCATTTTATTTTTTTCTCACTTTAAATAATTCGTTTGCTAGCAAGCCCGAGCGAAATTTTTGAACTTTATTTATTTCTTCATTAGCTTTAAAATTTAAAATTATTATTATTATTTCATAGACGTCATTTTTTCATATGCATGAGCAAATTTAATAGTTTATATATATGTATATATATATATATTATTTATTCCATTTATTTACTTAATTTTTTTTTTTTTTTCACATGAAAGCATATTTTATTTTATGCTGGAAAAAAAATGGCAACAATTAAAAATTTAAATGTCTATTTTAAAGCTGTTATTTTCATATTTTAATTAATTTTAAAAAATCTAATCAACAATTCGTTACAAATAATGTACCCAATGAAAGGGGCGATTTTTCTGAATCCGTCGGATTAAACAGCTTATCGATCGGAAATTTAGATTTTTTTAAATTAACTAAAGTATGAAAATTTGCGTTCACACACAGAGTCCAAGGAAATCTCTTAAGCCTAAAGCGTGACAGTGTCAGGCACTGATGAGCGTAACTATATATGCTGATAGAGAAAGTATTGGATTCGTGAAAATTTTCAAATTCCAATTTTCGATGGATTTACATGTTTTGGGATGTCCTGAACACCATTTGACTGTTTTTAGAAAATGTCTGTCTGTCAGTCTGTGTGTGTGTGTATCACGAATATTCTGGACGCTGTAATTCACGAACCAATGAACAAAATTTAACCAAACTTGGTATTTATTTGAACCCAGACATAAACTGGTGCTGATTAGATTTGTGGAACAATTCCTGAAAAGGTGGCGCTGTGATAGCATTTTTTCTAAATTTTTAACATGGCAGTATAGGACAAAATTTCGTATAAATGTACATAATGAGAGTTATTTTAAGCATGTGATTGTAAAATTAGTGATTGTAAAATTAATGATTTATTTATTATAGTAGTAGTTAACTAAGGAAAAAAAAATTGTGCATGTGGGAGCATCGCTTCCCCCTCTCCCCGTGGTGGGGTGGGAAGTAAATTTTCAAGATGGGTGTCTTTCGAAAGATCTCGTCAATACCTTTAAAATGAATGGTTGAACTATTGATCTGTGATAATTTAAAACAAAGTTATAGATTTTTTTTTATCTTTTAACGAAAAAAAAAAAAAAAAAAAAAAACTTGGTGGGGAAAAAAATCGTATTTCTTTTGATATTGGCAAAAAATTGACTTTCTTTCGGCATTTAGTGATGGATATAATTCTGTCAGATAAAAATCGTCTACATTTATAATGGAAGATAATTTAATAATTTAATAAATAATTTGCATTCACTGAATTTTGTGTAAAATTATATAGAAGAAAGTCATGCGGTGGCCACATCGTACTAGTTACTTTCTTCTATATTCAATAGAAGAAAGTATTGGATTCGTAAAAATTTTCGACCTCGGGTTTTTGATGGATTTACACGTTTTGAGAGCTGTAGAACACGATTTGACCATTTTTTGAAAATGTCTGTCTGTCTGTTTGTGTGTGTGTGACAAACTTTTGTGGCAACTGTATTTCGGGAACTACTGCACAGAATTTTACACAAATTGGTATGTAGTTACACCTTAACATAAATGAGTGCCTATCAGGTTTTGGTAAAAATTGTCTTAGAGGTTGCGTTGCCATCCCGTTTTTTCTAAATTTTAAACATGGTGGATTAGGACAAAATTTTGTATAAATGTGCATAAAGAGAATTATTTTTTAATAATCATTGTGAAATTTACAAGAATTATTTATGATAGAGATGGTCAACTGGGAAATTTTTTTTGTATATGTAGGAACATCGTCTCCACTCCTGGAGGGGGGAAGTCCCCCCCTCGAGGGGAATACATTTTCATGATGGGTATCATTCAAAAGAGCTCGCCAATACCTTTAAAATGAATGGTTGAACCATCGGTCTGCGATAAATTAAAATAAAGTTATCGATGAAGAATATATATATATATATATATATATATATATATTATAATGTAATATCGAGAATAAAATGAACTTTATACATATATATTTAGTGTTATACTACTTCACTAATATGAAAATCTTACTGCATTATCACGGAAGATAATTTTATTGCCGAAACGTCAGTGGAGGCCCTCTGTTGAGACTCAAAACGGTTTTGGGCTGTGTCTGTCTGTCTGTTTGTTTGTCTGTCGCGCGATAGCGGCCGCAAAAATAGCGCTATTCACTTGAAATTTGGTACACATGTTCATGAGCCTCACGAAATCAGCTGTATAGTTTTTGGTATGTATTCCATTTCTACTTCGTATACAGGGACACGCCAAAATTTTTCTTATCATTACGGCCAATGGGAGGAATTTGTATGTTTTGCGATAGCGGCCGCAAAAATAGCGCTATTGACTTGAAATTTGGTACACATGTTCATGAGCATCACGAAATCAGCTGTATAGTTTTTGGTATGTATTCCATTTCTACTTCGTATACAGGGACACGCCAAAGTTTTTCTTATTATTACGGCCAATGGGAGGAATTTGTATGTATCGCGATAGCGGCCAGAAAAATCACGCTATTGACTTGCAATTTGGTACACATGTTCATGTGCCCCACGAAATCAGCTGTATAGTTTTGGGTGTATATTCCATTTGTAATTCGTGTACAGGGACACGCCAAAGTTTTTCTTATCATTACGGCCTATGGGAGGAATTTGTATGTACCGCGATAGCAGCCACAAAAATCACGCTTTCGACTTGCAATTTGGTACTCATGCTCCCAACGGAATCAGCTGTATAGTTTTAGGTGTGCATTCCATTTGTAGTTCGTGTACAGGGTCACGCCAAATAGTTCGATCATTATGGCCTATGGGAAGAATCTGTATGTACCGCGATAGCCACCGCAAAAATCAAGCTATTGACTTCCAATTTTTTCCAAAACGTCAGTGGAGGCCCTCTGTTGAGACTCAAAAGGATTTTGGGTTCCGTCGGTCCGTCCGTCCGTCTGTCTGTCTGTCTGTCGTGCGATAGCGGCCGCAAAAATCACGCTACTGACTTGAAATTTGGTACACATGTTCATGAGCCCCACGAAATCAGCTGTATAGTTTTTGGTATGTATTCCATTTCTACTTCGTACACAGGGACACGCCAAAGTTTTTCTTATCATTACGGCCTATGGGAAGAATTTGTTAATACCGCGATAGCGGTCCCAAAAATAACGCTATTGACTTGGAAGTTGGTACACATATTCATGAGCCCAACGGAATTAGCTGTATAGTGTTAGGTGTGTATTCCATTTGTCGTTCGTGTACAGGGACACGCCAAAATTTTTCTTATCCTTACGGCCTATGGGAAGAATTTGTATGTACCGCAATAGCGACCGAAAAAATACTTCGATTGACTTGCAAATTGGCGCACACGTTCAAGCTTTGCATATAAGTAGCTGTATAATTTTTATTGCAAAATTCTTTTAAACTGTGTACAGAGACACGAAAAAATTCTTAACATTAAGGCGTATGGGGGTGAATTTCGTTTAAACGCATTTTAATATCATTACTTTGCAATGAAGAAAATGAAATTAGAGTACGTGAGTAAGATGCTTAAACTTATGTTGTTTGAAGAAAATATGTGCTCTTAAGCTTTCTAATTAATGTACAGGACCTTACAAAAGTGTTCTGACAATGTCACTTAGTCATCCAAACGATGTTAAATTTGGAACAATTATTAATTTTAAACGCAAAATAAGCTGAATAGTTTTTACTGGTGTATACAATGTTTATGGTTCGTTTACAAAGACACTCGAAAGAATTTCGTAACATTAGACCCTATGGACAAATTTTTAATTTAAGCGCGCACTTTAATGCGTTTATGCTGAATTGAACTTAATAAAGTTAACATACATTATAAAGTTGCTTAAAATCATGTTTACTCTTAAAAAAGGTTTTTTTTTTTTTTAATCTTTGTATAGACTAAATAATTTATGGGACCACACAAAATAATTCCGAGTATGTACTGTAATCATCCAAATGATGTCAAATTAGTTCGAAAAATTAATGAGTTATAATTAATTAGGTTTATTCTTATTATTGGCGTTTATAATGACTGTGGCTACTTTTCCGGGATACATAAAGGAATTTCGTACTATTACGGTCTATAGTCGGTATTTCTTAAAAGTGTATTTTAACATGGTTACACCCCATCAAATATAATAAAATTTTATTAGAATTTTAAAAGCATGTTTTCCTGTTGAAAATTGTGGGCATAGAATTGATAATTAGTTTAAAGGTTACGCAAAATATTTCCGATATGCTATGTAATTTTTTTTTTGTTTGAAATTTGGTATTTATGAATTTCAGGGAAATAATACAAGACCGTCGTTTATTAAGAATACATATTGTTGCGTACTTGGGGGTTCGTAAGTTGTCCGAGAATGAAAGGCGAAACTTACAAAAATTCAGTGAATTATTCATAGAAAATTCCAGAAAAATACAGGTCTATAAACCAAGTATCAGCTTCAATTCAACCAGTAAACATAGCTTAAACAACAGCCGTTAACAGCAAAACAACAGTACAAACTGTTTATCAATAACACATAAAGCAAGTCTCATTCAAAGAGGCTCAAAGCAAAGCAAGCAATTGACGAAACTGACACAGATCTGAGATTGGCCGCCTTGGCTAAAAAAATGCTCTTTTTATACTATTCTATCGAACACAGACTGTTCTGGAAAATTCTCGTATCTCATCAGCCAATGAGATTAGAGCTTCCATATTTGGTATATCCCTAATAAGAATTTTCCCGCCAAGGTCGCCAAAAAATCGCCAAGGAGGGAAACAGTCGCCAAATTTGGCGCCAAATCCTTTTCTTCCCTTATTGGAGTTTTTCAATGGATTTTTAAAGGAAAATTAGGCTACTTTAACGCTAAAAAGATTAGAAATGCACAAAATTAGCATTTTATCGACTTACTAAGCCTCTAAAAAAATTTATGCAAAAATAAATGCAATTATTTGCAATTCCATAACACTTTATATGATACACAAATAGGTATACAAAGAGAGATAGAGCGGGGGGTTGAGGGGGGCGGCAGCCCCCCTCAGGAATGTATCTGATTATGGTAATAAGTCGATCGAATCAATATATACTATTATATAATAAGGAATAAATAAAAATGACCTATTGAAAAATGTCTGATGCAAATAGGACGTTGAGGCTCCTGATCTGCAGATCCACTAGTTAAATAATGATTTTAATAAATTATCTTTACTGAGTGAATTTGCATAGGAAAATATAGAAGAAAATCATGCGGTAAGAAAATCATATAGAAGAAAATCATGCCACAACATTCTAGTTTTTATTTTTGTCAATTTTTGGTCTTCGTTATCTGAATTGGCACTCAAAGCGCCATTTGCCCCTACTTGCCTCAAAATTATTAGAAACATTTTTTTTTTTTTTACTGTATTACCCTTAAGTATCCCCTTCAATACGTGAGTGAAAATGTTTGACCAGAATCCTGTTAATTACAGTATTTAGTTGTTTTACTTCACCATCATACTATAGGTATGGGGAACTTAGGTAATCGTGAAAATTTTCGATCTCGGTTTTTTGACTTTTTTACACGTTTTCAGGTGGAAGGAATCCGAAAATAGCAAAGTTTTTATGGTGTGTCCGTCTGTAGGGTGTCTGTTAGTGTGTTAGTCTGTTTACACGATATCTCACGAAAAAATGATCGCATAGAGGTCAGACTAGTTTTAAAATATTATTTATGACACTGGCAAGAACTCTATTTATTTGCAACATTCTAATTTAAAAACTTCAGAAGTTATTCGAAATTTATGATTTTCTTAACATGGGAGAAGAGGGCGAAATTTCACTTGAAAAAAAGTATTTTTATCGTAAAGATGTAAGAACAGCTCTTAAATATCAGTTTTGATGCCGAGATGAACATCATTGACTATGAACATGCGGGGTGCTTGGATTAACCCTCATCTTCAGGAAAACCATTAGTTTGTAGTTAAGTGTTTTTTGGGGTGCTTGGATTGACTCACATCTTCAGACAAAATTGCTTTCACTGTTAACCCTTTATTGGCCATGGCAACATATGGCAGAAATTGGGTTTACTCGGAAATGGTTTTAGGGATTTTAATGAAAGTTTGCAATAAGTGCTTTTGGAGGTGCTTAAACGATTGGAATTGTCCTCACTGTCAGAAAAATTCGCGTTCACAGTTAAACCTTTAAAGGGCAATTGCAACGTATGGCAGAAATTGGGTTTACATGGAAATGGAGAAAGCGATTTTGATGAAAGTTTGGAGTTAGGGATTTTTGATGAGAAAAAACGATTGGATCTCATCTTCAGATAAATTCGCGTTCACAGTTAACAATTTATCGACCAATTGCAAAACATAGCAGAAATCGGGTTTACTCGGAAATGAATATAGCAATTTTGTTGAAAGTTTGGGATTAAGAGTTTTCGGGGAGGTGCTAAAACGATTGTACTTACCCTCATCTTCAGAAAAATTCGCATTCTCAGTTAACCCTTTATCGGCCAATTTCAACATGTGGCCGAAATTGGGTTTACTCGGAAATCTATATAGAGATTTTGGATGAAAGTTTAGTAGTACATAAATGATTGGAAATATTTTCATCTTCAGAATTTTTCGCGTTCGCTGTTAAACCTTTAAAGGCCAATCGCAACGTATGGCAGAAATATGGTTTACACGAAATTGAACATAGCGATTTTGATGAAAGAGTGGAGTTAGGGATTTTTTGGTGAGAAAAAGCGATTGGAAATATCCTCTTCTTCAGAAAAATCTCGTTCGCTGTTAACCCTTTATCGTCCCATTGCAACATATGGCAGAAATTTACTTCGAAATGGGTATAACGATTTTAAAAAAATATTGGAGTGAAGTGTTTTTCGGGGTGCTAAAGTATTTAAACTTATCCTCATCTTCAGAAAAATTCACGTTCAAAGTTAGCCCTTTATCGGTCAATTGCAACATATGGCAGAAATCGGATTCACTTAGAAATGAATATAGGAATTTGATGAAAGTTTGGGGTTAAAGGCTTTTCGGGGTGCTTAAACAAATGGACTTATCCTCATCTTCAGAAAATTTCGCCTTCGCAGCTAAACCTTTATTGGCCAGTTGTAACATATGGCAGAAATTGGGTTTACTTGGAAATGTGTATAAGGATTTTGATGAAAGTTTAGGGGCGCATAAACGATTCGAAATATTTTCATCTTCAGAAAATGTCGCGTTTGCTGTTAAACATTTAAAGGCCAATTACAATGTATGGCAGAAATATGGTTTACACAGAAATGGACAGATCGATTTTGATGAAAGTTTAGATTTACGGATTGTTTGGAGAGAAAAAACGATTGGAAATATCATAGCGGATAAAATTCATTTATAAACTTGGTTGAGACCCTTATAGGGTCTATGTATACATCGCCACTTGAAAATAAAATTGTGGAGCAACTTGGTTAACGAATTTATTAAAGAAATTTATAAAATAAATTCGCTGTCCAAAATTGGTTCAATTTGGAGTATTTCTTCGGGCGTTATCGTGATGATAAGATTTCGATTATATATATATATAGAGAGAGAGAGAGAGGGGTAAACGAAGTGATTGGAATATTTCGATTTCCAAAGGAATCAACCTATGGCAAATTTGGGTTTATGTTATTGAAAAATGCGTATAAAATGCTCCCAATGAGCGCGGGAAATGTCGCATCTATAACTCTCAATTCATCCACCTGAGAGGCATTCATGTTCGTTTTATTATAGCCAAGTTCATTCTTTATACCATCTTTAATTTGATTCTTCTCAAACACTGCATTTTCAAGTTGTGTCATTTTTCTTGCCGTGATGCGATATGTCAATTTTACTTTGATAGTTTTTAACAATAATTAAAATGTGTGGAAAAAAATACGTGATGGGGAACTGCGCGGAGTCCACCTATGCCAACTAGTTTACTACTGTAAAAAAGCATTAAAATAAAAAGAATGGGAGTACTGTTTTTGAAAAAACTACTATATTTGTCTCGGCGGTATATATAATAGTAGTATCGTAACTTTTTTGGTTGAAGTAGCAATTTTTTTCTTGTTCTGTTTTTGTTTTAAGGGATGTTCTTGGACTGAAACATGCCTGTTTATTTAAGAATCGGTTACCTAACACAAAAATGTCACTGTTTTCATAACAATATATATATATTTCTTTATATATATATTTCTTTTGTGCGTGTGTATGTCACTGAACTCCTCCTAAACGGCTGGACTGAGTTTAATGAAATTTTTTGTGTGTCTTCAGGTGGATTCGAGAATGGTTTAGATTTACAAATGAAAGTAACTTAATTAGTTCTTTCTTAATTAATTTTTAACCAACTCTTTCAACAACTTTTCCACCTAGATGGCGTGAGTTGTCGTAAACACGATGTCAGAATTTATTTAATGTTGAAATGAAAAGTGAATTTTTAACCGTATCTTAAGAAGTGTTTAAAATATTTTTTCAAAATTAATATTTTTAGAATCGTAACCGTATCTTACGAAGTGTTTAAAATATTTTTTCAAAGTTAATATTTAGAATCGTAAACACGATGTCAGAATTTATTTAATGTCGAAATGAAAAATGAATTTTTAAACGTAAGTGTTTAAAGTATTTTTCCAACGTTAATATTGTTAAAATGTTAAAATTAGTTAAAATGGTATATTCTTTTAAAAAATTCGTCAATATCCGACGGAGTTATTTTATGTTAAAATGAAAAATGAATTTTTAGGCCATTATTATTTGTGCAGATGGAAAATGTACTAAATATTTTCCGAAAAATTCCACGATCACAAATGTTGACGGATATCCAATATATCGTCGAATAAATCCCGATAATGGCGGACAATCTTATCATCTATGGCGGTCATCTATGTCAACAACATAGATATTGACATTGATAACCGTTGGGTGGTCCCATATTCGCCTCTGCTGAGCAAAACATTCAATGTTCATATTAATGTTCAGTTCTGCAGTTCAGTGAAGAGCATCAAATACATTTGCAAGTATGTGAATAAAGGCAGTGATATGGCTGTATTTCGAGTTGAAAATACCAATGTGAATGCTCCTCCGGTGAATAACAACGATGAAATAACACTTTACCAAATTGGCCGGTACGTCAGCTCCAATGAAGCTGTTTGGCGTATCTTTGGTTTCCCAATTCATGAACGGGATCCAGTAGTTCTTCATTTAGCCGTCCATCTTGAAAATGGCCAGCGTGTATATTTCACGAGTGAGACAGCGATTGATCGTGCTATAAATACACCAAAAACTACACTCGCCGAATTTTTTGAATTGTGTAATCGTGCGGATGCTTTTGGTGCTTTTGCACGGACATTACTCTATTCAGAAGTACCCCGCTATTTCACATGGGCTCCAACAAAAAAATGGATGCCCCGCAATCAAGGCACGCCGATTGATGCATGTCCCGGTTTATTCAAATCAAACACCTTGGGACGAGTATTTACAGTCAATCCAAGGCAGACTGAGTGCTTTTATCTTGGACTGTTATTGGTTAATGTCATCGGCCCTTTGTCATTTCAAGATTTACGTAAAGTGAATGGACAACAGTATCCAATGTATAAAGATGCATGCCTTGCACACGGCTTGCTGGAAGACGACAACCAGTGGGAGTGTATGCTTGCTGAAGTAGGACTGAACTGTACAGCAAAACAAATTCGTCTACTATTCGCTATAGTATTGACTACATGTTTCCCGGCCCGAGCAGAGACATTATGGGATAATCACAAAGATTCAATGACTGATGATATATTGCATCAACATCGTTCACGGTGCAACGATCTAACAATAGTATTCAGTGACGCTATGTACAATGAAGCATTGATTGCTACTGAAGATCTTTGCATTATCATTGCCAACTTACCACTCAGTCATTTCGGTATGCATTCAACAAATCGAAATGCATCTGATTTAATAAGCACTGATTAATTGAATCGTGAACTACAATACAATACTGTAGAAATGGCAGCGATTATTGCTCGCAATGTCCCACTAATGAATGAAGAACAAAGAACCGTTTACGACCGCATCATGCTCGCAGTTTTGGCAGGACAAGGTGGATTCTTTTTTTTTTTTTTGGGGGGGGGGGGTGCACCAGGTGGAACTGGCAAAACATTCCTTATTTCGCTAATTCTCGCCGAAATACGATCAAATAATGGCATCGCATTGGCTGTTGCATCATCTGGCATTGCGGCAACTTTATTGGATGGAGGCAGAACATAATTGTAATAAATATTACATTACAATAAATAGGAGCTCAATTAGAAGCTTTATTTAACTGAAATTGGAGCATAAGCAGCAACATCGCGATATAAGAGAATAAGATATGAATAATAAAGAGAATATGGAATATCAGCAATATATGAGAGTTGCCACTTGGTAATACATAATATCAGTGTTGCCACACACATAAATATACCACAATCACCCCTCCCCAAAACTAGTTCAGTCTGTTATATAATCTATCAAATAGGTTGGTTGGCGCCTCTGTCTTTTAGGACGTAAGGATGGACTATCAGGCGAATTATCCTCAGCATATTTTCTGGGACTCTCCAGGAGAAGTTCTGGATTGCTAGGTCTTGGTGAAGCACTATTCTCAGGAGTTGCGGGTTCTAGAGACTTATCGACCAACTCAGAATTCTGGTGAAACGAGGAAGGTGGGTGTAACTGATTGTCATCAACGTCTGTTTTATCTATAGTAGGTGTAGAGATTTCTCCTCTAGGAGCTAGGTGTCGTATAGAAACACTGGTTTCCCGTCCATCAGGTAATCTAACATGAGCATAATCTGGGTTTGCTTCAATGAGTTCGACTTCTTGAACAATAGGCTCATACTTATTAGTTCGGACATTGTTTCTCATCAGTACGGGTCCAGGATGAGATAGCCAGGTAGGTAATGAGCTTCCGTTGTGGGATCTTCTAGGGTGGGTGAACATACGCTCATGCGGTGTAACATTGGTAGCAGTACATAGGAGAGAGCGGATTGAGTGTAGGGCTGGTTGAATTACCTCTTCCCAACGTTCGATTTTCATTTTCTTAGAGTGTAATGCCAATTGTATGGATTTCCATATTATTGCATTATATCTTTCTACCTGGCCATTACCCGAAGGATTGTACGCGGTAGTCCGGCTTGTTGCAATTCCAAGAGATGTTAGGAAGGATTTCAATTCTCTAGACATAAATGAGGGTCCTCTGTCAGAGTGTATGTATGCGGGAATTCCAAAAATAGAAAAAATATTCTGTAAGTTAGTAATTATAGTAGCAGCTGACATATCAGAACAAGGAATTGCAAAAGGGAATCTCGAAAACTCATCCACGATAGTAAGAAGAAAACGATTTCTAGAAACTGAGGGTAAAGGGCCTTTGAAATCTAGGTTCAATCTTTCAAATGGAGCAGTTGCTTTAATTAATTTTCCTTCATTTTTACAGAAACGTGGCTTTACTTCATTACAGCAATAACACGAGTTTATGACCCTTTTGATGTCGTCAAGAGAGAAAGGTAAGTTTTTAGACCTAACCCAATGGTACATTCGTGTAATTCCGGGATGACACAAGGCGTCATGCAGCTCCTTTAAATTCACTTGTGGGCTTATAGCTGCAGTTATTCTAGATAATGTATCGGCTGTTGCATTTCTTTTCCCCGGACGGTATATTATGTCAAATTTGAAACAAGCAAGTTCCAATCTCCATCTCATAATTTTTTCATTTTTAATCTTACTACTATGGCATTGATCGAACATGAATGCAACTGATCTTTGATCTGTAAAGACCTCAAAGTGACGGCCAATCAAGTAGTGCCTCCAGTTTCGTAGAGACTCTACAATAGCATAGGCTTCTTTTTCAATAGAGGAGTGCCTTCGTTCAGATGCATTCAATGTTCTAGAGAAGAATGCTATAGGACGTTCAGCCTGACTTAGGGTGGCCCCGATGGCGAATTCTGACGCATCAGTCTCCACTCTAAAAGGAATATTGTCTTCAATAGCAGCTAAGGAAGCATCAGCTATATCAGATTTTGGAGAATTAAATGCTTTAGCAGCATCTTTTGTAAGGGGAAAAGGGCCTTTCGTTAGCAAAGGCCGAATTCTTTCAGAGAAATTAGGGATCCAACGACAATAATGGGCAAACATCCCTAGGGCTCGCTGTAAGGAGGCAGTGTCTTTAGGGATAGGCATGTTCATTAGGGGTGCAAGTCTTTCGGGATCAGGTTTTATTATTTTGTTTGTAATAGAGTATCCTAATAATTTCACAGATTTAGTAGAAAATGAGCATTTATCTTCATTTAATGTCAAGTTATATTTCTTGGCAGCAGACATAAATTTCTCTAAGTTACGGTCATGCTCGTCTTGATTTTTCCCACATATCGTTACATCATCAAGGTAAGGAAAAGTGCCTTCTAACTTTTCATTTGCAATTATTTTGTCTATGGTTCTCTGGAAACTAGCAACTCCATTTGTAACACCAAAGGGTACTCGAAGAAACTGATATAATTTACCATCAGCCTCAAAGGCCGTATAATGTTTCTCAGAATGCTTGATGGGTACTTGGTGGTAAGCGCTCTTAAGATCAATAGTGCTAAATACTTCATATTTGGATACGCGTGCAATCAGCTCTTCGATTTTGGGCAGAGGATAGGCATCAAGCATTGTAAATTTATTTATTGTCTGGGAATAATCTACAACCATTCTGGGTTTGCGGTGTTCTCCTCTCACTACAAATGCTTGAGCACGCCAAGGAGAGTCACTTGGCTCGATTACACCTTCTTTCAATAGTCTACTTATCTCTGCAGCTATAAATAGCTTGTCTTCCTCAGTTTGACGCCTTGATTTAGTAATGATAGGTTTGCAGTCTGGTGTTAAATTAGAAAAGAGTGAGACAGGAGGTACAAGGACCATCGCCAGAGAACATATTTTAAGTGGTGGTCTGTCCCCATTGAAATCAATCTCAACTGAAGAATGGTCTTTTAGTAAGTCGTGACCGATTAGTAAATCTGCACAAAGATTTTTCATGATCAAAACTTCAGCATTTCTATATAAATGGTTTTGTAATTTTACAGTTACTGTACAACAACCTGTAATGTCCGAACTCAGGGAGGAATTAGCCATTGTTATTCTGCCGAAGTATGGTTTAGTTTTAATTCGACACTTTTCCACAAAACGCTGATTTATGAAACTGAGAGAGCTGCCAGTATCAATCAAAGCATTTAGTTCGATACCATTAATCAGGGCTTTAGTTAGTGACTTTTGGAGACCATTAGGAACTGCAGATACCGATGCTAAGTTGTAGGTTGCTGCAGTCGAATTTGTAGGGTTGCGCAAAGATTTTGACTTGCATACTCTTTGATAGTGCCCTTTTTTACCGCATCCACGGCATAGTGCCTCTTTAGCAGGGCAGACACTTCGTAAATGGCGATCATACCCGCAAAAGAAACATTTCCCAGATCGAACCTGAGTAACCGCTGCAGACTGAACTTCTTCAATGTGACTTATTGGCTCTTCAGTAGCCGCCACAGGTGTTGAATAAGTTATGCTTGAATATGAAGCAGAGTGATGTTCGGCTAGTTCTAGAGCTCTAGCCTGATCGTAAGCCTTTTCTAGAGTGATAATCGTATTTTCTAAAAGACGTTCCCGAATGCGTGAACTCTTTAAGCCCCGAATGAAGGCATCCCTAACATACTCGTTTCTGTACTGTTCGGCTGTAACGGCCTTGAAATCGCACTCCTTGCTCATTTGTTTTAGTATCTGCAGATATTCATCTACAGATTCGCTTGACTGTTGTGTTCTTGACGCCAAGCAGTGTCTGGCAAAGATTTCGTTTCTCTTTGTAATGTACAAAGAATCCAGTATTTCGATAGCGTCGTCATACTTTTCACAGTCACTTATGTATTGAAAAACATTTGCGGAAACATAATTGCATAACGCTTGTAGCTTATGATCGTCTGTAATGTCAGTTACTTGAGATAAAGAGTTCGAAAAAGTTCTTTTCCAATGCTTCCACTTCGACTCAGCACCCGTACAAGTGGGTTCGACATCAAATCTTTCAGGTCGCAACAGTCGTTCCATCTTGTCAGTAAATGCGTTTTTCGATTTGAATTTCAGTTAAATAAATTGTAATAAATATTACATTACAATAAATAGGAGCTCAATTAGAAGCTTTATTTAACTGAAATTGGAGCATAAGCAGCAACATCGCGATATAAGAGAATAAGATATGAATAATAAAGAGAATATGGAATATCAGCAATATATGAGAGTTGCCACTTGGTAATACATAATATCAGTGTTGCCACACACATAAATATACCACAAGCTCATTCATTATTTAAACTGCCACTAAATATTCAAAATGCCCCAGACGCAGTGTGCAACATAAAAAAACAATCGTCCATGGCCACAGTGCTGAAATAGTGTAAAATTCTTATCTGGGATGAATGCACTATGGCACACAAACATTCGATTGAGGCGTCGAACAGGACATTGAAAGATATAAAAAACAACGACAAACTATTTGGCGGCACTCTGTTACGCTTTTCAGGTGATTTCAGACAAGCACTTCCCGTTATTCTGCGTTCAACATACGCTGATGAGATCAACGCATGTTTAAAATTATCGTCATTGTGGCTTAATGTTGAAAAAGTACAACTAAAAGTAAATTTGTGCGTTCAAAAGCTTCAAGATTCATCCGCTGAAACATTCTCAAAACAATTGTTAGATATCGGCGATGGAAAAGTTACTACAGATGAAACTGGATGCATAAAATTACCGACCGATTTCTGCACAATCATTGATTCTCAAGATGCTCTTATTGACCAGATATTTCCCGATGTACACAGACGATACACAAATCATGAGTGGCTGGCAGAAAGAGCAATTTTAGCAGCAAAAAATGTGGACGTCAACGAATTGAATCTCAAGATACAACATTTGTTACCAGGAGACTTGGTGTCATACAAATCTAATGATACAGTTTGCGATGCCACCGAAGCTGTAAATTATCCAACAAAGTTTTTAAACTCATTGGATTTACCAGGCATGCCACCGCATATTTTACAACTGAAGGTTGGATCTCCGGTTACTTTGCTTCGTAATTTGAACCCACCACGGTTGTGCCACGGCACGCGATTAGTCATAAAAAAATTAATGAAAAATGTTATCGAAGCCATCATTTTAAATGACAAATTCCGAGGTGAAAATATATTACTACTGCGAATCCCTATTATACCCACAGATGTGCCAATTCAATTTAAACGTCCTCAATTTCCAATTATTGATAGTCATTGCAAATGCCAATCTAAGTCTCAGGGCCAAACGATGTCTGCCTGTGGCTTAGATTTGAGCACATCATGTTTTTCACACGGACAATTATACGTGGCTCTCGTGTGGGCAAACCATCCAGTTTGTTTGTATTGGCGAAAGATAGGATAACAAAAAATATTGTACACTCTGTTGCATTAAGGGATTGATATTGTTTTTTAGTAATATTGTTATAAGTAGCGATATGTATATAATTTTAAAGAATCAATTTTAATAAATTAAAAAAATAAATGATTGGTGTTTTGTTATTTTTATATTCTTTGACCGTTCACAGCGCTCCATACATCTTCCACTTATATACCACATCCTTACACACTTACAATAGGTTAGTTATTTTTTTCTAGTAAAATATTCTCTAGAAATAATTTATCTGACAAAACAACGTTTGTCGGGTCAGCTAGTATATATATATATATATATATATATATATTTCAAACAGGGGCATGAAGGTTGAAACAGCATTCTGGTGAACAACATGTGAATGTTACGCGTGTCATCCCAGAACATGGAACGGTAAATTACTAGTGTACTATTATTACACAGAGTAGTTTATAAACAGTCAGCTATACTGTAACCAAACAAGTAGGTGAATTGCAACACAATTTTGAAAAGATGCGCTCAAGGAATTAAATGTTTTTTAGTTTTAAAATGTCCGCTAGGGGGCGTTTTACATGGAAATAGAAAATGAGTCATACGTATGAATAAACAGTTTGAGTTTTGACCCCTTGTAGTTCATTCCTTTTGTTAAATTTGTCCTTTTTACTAAAACCGCCCCCTGCTGTGCATTTCTTTTTGAAGAAAAAGAAAAAAAAATGTACACTTGAAGCTCATCTCAAGAATTGTCTACGTACCAAATTGGTTGTCAATCCGCTCCCCTCTTTTAGAGGAACTTTAATAACGAACACCCTGAATGGACCAGCTTTTCTCTCTTGATTCATTATTTTCATAAGTGAAATGCTATAATGCCACGCATACACTTTGTAGTAATCTAAGTGCATGTACACTGTAAAAAAAAAAAAAAAAAAAAACTCGTCAGAAAAACGGAAAAAAATTGTCAGCCAGGACGCCAGTCAAAAACCGTTTTCTTCACAGAATAAAAACATTAAAAAAAGAAAAAAGAAAATTGGGAAAATCTGTAAATATTTTCGTAAATAGATTTTTTTTTTTTTTTTTGTGTGTGTGTGTGTGTGTGTGCTGAAAAACAGAAAAGGGAAAAAAAACAGAAAAAGGGATAAAAAACAGAAAGAAATCAGTTTTTTCTTTAAAACAGCTCTTTTCTATAAAAAATACAGATTTTTCTGTAAAAATTACAGATTTGTTTTTTTTTCAGCAAGCTGACAAACAGAAAAGGGAAACAAACAAACAAAAAATTAAAAAAAAACAGAAAAAGTCTGTTTTTTCTCTAAAACAGCTCTTTTCTGTACAAAATACAGATTTGTTTTGTACAAATTACAGTTTTTTTTTTTACAGTGACTGGAGCTTGAAAGGGAACAGACAGAAAGACGTTATCGTTCTTAAACTATCGCTGTAAAAAAAAAAAAATCTGAATTTGCAGCAGTGTGTATTTAGAGTCTCTATAATTTATAACGCGTAATTTGTAGCGTCTGCTTTTAATAAGATTGACTTTTCGCTAATGAATGAAATTTTCTATTGCAATTTTTCCTATTACAGTAAATCCCTTGGGCAAGTGTGATGATAGGGCACAAAGAAATATTTGTTTTTCGATTCCCAGCAAAATGAAATGAACGCTTGAAATTCAGTCAGAATATGAATTTGAAGACGTAATTCTCAAAGAAAAATCGATTTGATTCGGAACTGTCATTTAGAACAACTCCTTTTCTCTTGCTTTCCTTATTAAGGCTTCCTCTACTAATCGTGCTGGAATAGCTGCAAGATCTTGTTCACGCGAAGGGGGAAAAAATTATTATTGAAGCACAGGATTAAGTTGATTTTTGGATTGTGTATTACTTGACAATTCAGCGTGTCTAAATATATTTTATCGTTTTAATTATGCTGAAGTCGATATAATATTTCAAATTATAAAGCGGTGGAAATCTCTGTGTTTGTGTTTGATCTATTTTCAATTGTTTTGGTCATATCTGAAACAAATGTAATGTTATTGTCAATATATACTTTTTTAAATAAGTTAAGTCCTGAGGTAAATTAAGTTTACAGGAATAACATGCTTTTAAATGTTATACATCTCTACATAATAAAAAAAAAGTTACTGTCGCTGGCGTCAAATTTTTTTGACTGCAACCGCATCTCCTCGTGGAGGGCAGTGTCCTTCGCGTCATGAGAGGTATCAATGTTTGTGGAATACTCCAAGGGAGACATTTCAGCTGCTTCTATCTTTTAATTAAAGAAGTTATTAACTAAAACGTCGTGTTTATAAAGGTACTCTATTTGCCACCTTGAAAAAAGTTTCTCTTAAGACGTTGTTTTTCCGTTACGATGTCATTTTCCATGGGGAAATTAAAATGTTATCCATGAAGTAAGAAATCTAAAATAAATGTCATTGTTGCTATTAGTAGGCATTTTCAGTGAAAATATGAATTTAGGATTGTAATTTGTCATCTGTAAATATTATTTTTTTCTTATTTTAGAAAATTAATTTTCTTATTGGCAGTCTTTTATGTTTATAAATTATGTTTTTTTTTTTTTTTTTTTTTTTTTTTTTTTTAATAATGAAATAATGTCGTATCTGTATATTTTTTATTTAAAAAAAAAAAAAGCAACTATACCAAAAAATTTATCACCTAATAGTGTCAAAAATTTAAAAGTCACCACAAAGGGGGCTAAAGTTGTAACGCGAAATGGTCTAGATATTGGAAATTTCTTTTTATTCTAAAAAAAAAAAAAAAAAAAAAAAAAAAAAAAAAAAAACTGATTTTTGCATAATCTTTCATTTTAAAATAATAATAATGACAACAATGTGATATTAAATATTTTGTATTTTAATCTGACATTGAATGTGGAGACTTTTGTAACATTTTTTTTTTTTTTTTTTGCTTTTGTCTTGTATTATGCCCTATTAATATTCCGATTACTTGAAAGCAACGAATAGGCGGCAGAGCCCCGCAGGGGTTAATAAGTGAAGCGAGTCGGGGGGAGATGAAGTCTCCGTCAGGGTTTGGTGAGCGGAGGGAGCAGGGGACAGAGCCACCTAGTAATTTTAAAAAGTAGTATTTTTGCATGCACGTACAGAGGTGTACAAAAATACACATACGGTATACAAACATTGTTCTGCAAAAATTAAAGGCGGCACAGTTTTCCGCGTGTAGCGTCGTTGCGGAATGTTCGGCATTAACTCATATCATGAAATAAGATCTTTAAGACCTAATAGGGCTCTAGGGATCTCAATAAGGAATCAAAACAATACGAAGGCACCTCCTAGAAAAGATAGCTTCGAACCCAACTAGGCAGAAAATATCATAGAAGCATCCATGCCGCCTAGATATATAAAAATTTAGCAGTTTGTAGGGAATCTTAATGTTTTTGTATAATAATATTAATATTGTACAAATTCAAAAAGTTATGAACAGAATTCCAGTTCCTCTCAAAATACGAGTAAAAGAGTTTTATTCACATTTATTATTTTGATTCAATCAATACTCAATAGTAATAGAGTGTTGGCTGATTATAAATAAATATTAATACCCCCCTCCCCCACATTTTTTTTTTTTTTTTTTTTTTTTTTTTGGGGGGGGGGGGGGGTAGGAGGGCGAAAACTTGCATTTCTTGCTCATTCTATAACTCCTAACTTTTTGAATTTACACGACATTTGTTTGGGGTTTTCATACAAAGTAGCTCAGTACTTTTGGGTATTAAATTATGCAAAGGAAATTTTTTATAAATTTGCGCATGCTTGGTTAAAAGTTATTTGGTGAAAATGGACTATGGACTAAATGGAACTATTTCATAAGAAATTTAACATTTTTACTTCCCTATACAAAGTGTAAGGATTAAGTGACCCATTGTGTTGCAATGTTTCCCTGCTGACGTCATTGCGGGGCGGAATCGAAATGGACCCATCTCTGCTGGCAACAGTGAGTAAACATTTTGTGGCGGGAAGAACGAAAATTAAAGTGTACATATTGGATGTTAAAAATGATTTAAACATTGGCAAGTATTAACAAATTCTTAATCCCTCACTCATTAAATATTTATATTTTCTGAAAATTTTCTAAGGATTATTTCTAGAACTGCTAAATATATAACGAAAATAAATATGAATAGAGTCTTTCAATAGATTTTATTGTTGTTAGTTAACTTTTAAATAATTAAATAAGTACATAATAATTTTGGAAATTCTAATAACTGTACAGTTTTTTTTTTTAATTTTATTTAAGAATTTTGTATACAGTTCTGATTTACACCCTATTATATTAAACTATATGATGAATATTGTTATATAATCATATTAAAACAAATTTTAATTACAAAAATACATGAAATTCAGATGGTTAATTTGTTTAATAAACTATTAAGAAATGTAAAATATTTATTGATACCATATAAAATGAATTATTTTGACACCAGCGAACATTAAGAGTGAAATAATATATGTTCTAAACTCTTAAACCTTTTATGTAAGTTTGTCCAAAGAAGGGTCATTCCTTGCCAATTTATCACTTAGGTCTCTAAGACCTACCACTGCAGATTTTTATGAAACTTCTTGTAGCTCTCTTTTATAAAGCTACTAGCAGGCAACGCCCGCTTCGCTGGTCCCTATTTTTAAATGAATCGCTATAATGAATTCTCAAAATTGCATTAATTTTTATCACATGAAAAAAAACAGAAACAAAATCTGAGTAGGAAAAATGTCGCACCGGGTTCTCACTGCCTTCGGAAAAAATTCCCAAAATGCTCTAACTCTTATTTCTATTATTTTCCCACTTCGCCCCCCCTCCTGTCTATCCTAATAATTTTACAAATTTGAAAATATCCGCAATCGATTTGTAAGTATCAAAAACCTCTATGCACCAGTTTTGAACGATATATCTCTATTTTTATTTTTTTACCGCTCTACTCCCCCCCTCCCAATAATTTTAAAAATTCGAAAATATCCGCAATCGATTTGTAGGTATGGGAAACCTCTATGTACCAATTTTGAACGATCTAACTCTATTTTCTTTTTTTTTTGCCCCTCTGCCCCCCCCTTCCCGGCCCTCCTAATAACTTTACACTTTCGAAAAAATCCCCATTCGACTTGCAGGCCTCTAAAATCTATCTGTACCGATTTTGAACGGCCTAACTGTATTTCTATTTGTTTTTGACCATAGCCCCCCTTCCCGCCCCACCTAATAATTTTAAAAATTCGAAAGTATCCGCAATCGATTGGTAAGTATCGAAAACATCTATATACCAATTTTGAACGATCTAACTCTATTTTTATTTTTTTGCCCCCCCTCTCCCCTCCCCCTTTCCCGGCCCTCCTAATAACTTTACACTTTCGAAAGTATCCCCATTCGACTTGCAGGCATCTAAAACCTAACTGTACCAATTTTGAACGGCCTAACTGTATTTCTATTTGTTTTTGCCCCATAGCCCCCCCTTGCCGCCCCCCTTCCCGCCCCTCCTAATAATTTTACAAATTCGAAAATATCCGAAATCGATTTGTAGGTATCGAAAACCTCTATATACCAATTTTGAACGATCTAACTCTCTTTTTATTTTTTGCCCCCCCTCTCCCCCCCCCCCCCTGCTGCCCCACCTGGGGGCTGAATTTCTAAAATTCCAGAAATTGGTTTTTAGATATTTGCATCAGCTATATTTTAGAGCAAAAACTTCACGCATATCTATTTTTTTGTTTGATTAGGATTTTTTTAGGATTATGCGAAATCACGTTTTTACGTATGTGAAATCACGTTTTGCCCCCCCGCCCCCCTTGGGGACCGAATTTTGAAAATTCCAGAAATTGGTTTTTTGACATTTGTATTAGCTATATTTTAAAGCAAAAATTTTACGGATATCTCTTTTTTTGTTTGAGATATGAAGGATTTTGTGAAATCACGTTTTGCCCCCCCTCCCCCCCTTGGGGGCGAATTTTGTAAAATCGCTTCTTAGTGGATGCCTACGTCATATCCGAAATCGATTTGTAGGTATCGAAAACCTCTATATACCAATTTTGAACGATCTAACTCTCTTTTTATTTTTTGCCCCCCCTCTCCCCCCCCCTGCTGCCCCACCTGGGGGCTGAATTTCTAAAATTCCAGAAATTGGTTTTTAGATATTTGCATCAGCTATATTTTAGAGCAAAAACTTCACGCATATCTATTTTTTTGTTTGAGATATATAAGATTATGCGAAATCACGTTTTTACGCATGTGAAATCACGTTTTGCCCCCCCCCGCCCCCCTTGGGGACCGAATTTTAAAATTCCAGAAATTGGTTTTTTGACATTTGTATTAGCTATATTTTAAAGCAAAAATTTTACGGATATCTGTTTTTTTGTTTGAGATATGAAGGATTTTGTGAAATCACGTTTTGCCCCCCTCCCCCCCTTGGGGGGCGAATTTTGTAAAATCGCTTCTTAGTGGACGCCTACGTCATATCCGAAATCGATTTGTAGGTATCGAAAACCTCTATATACCAATTTTGAACGATCTAACTCTCTTTTTATTTTTTGCCCCCCCTCTCCCCCCCTGCTGCCCCACCTGGGGGCTGAATTTCTAAAATTCCAGAAATTGGTTTTTAGATATTTGCATCAGCTATATTTTAGAGCAAAAACTTCACGCATATCTATTTTTTTGTTTGAGATATATAGGATTATGCGAAATCACGTTTTTACGCATGTGAAATCACGTTTTGCCCCCCCGCCCCCCTTGGGGACCGAATTTTGAAAATTCCAGAAATTGGTTTTTTGACATTTGTATTAGCTATATTTTAAAGCAAAAATTTTACGGATATCTGTTTTTTTGTTTGAGATATGAAGGATTTTGTAAAATCACGTTTTGCCCCCCCTCCCCCCTTGGGGGGCGAATTTTGTAAAATCGCTTCTTAGTGGATGCCTACGTCATAGAAAGAACATTGTCACAAAATTTCATGCTTCTAGGTCCAGGGGTTTGGTCAGGGCGTTGATAGATCACCCCCTCACTCACTAACTCACTCAGGAAGTGTTCTTTTATATATATAGATAAATAAACGACTAACTTTTTTTTTCTCTATCTTAAAAAGTTTTAATTTTATAGACTTTCAAGTCATTGTGATTTCGCATTATTTGGAATTGTTTAGACACTCAGGATCCGCTGGAGTCTTTATTAACAATTCTCTTATTAATGATAATAACTTAAAAGATCGTGACTATTTATATATATATATATATATATACTAGCAGACCCGGCCACGCGTTGCTGTGACTAAGTTATACGTTGAATTATACGGCTGTAAACTATTTAGTACAGTCAAATTATTATTTACGAACAAAGACGAAAACGTTGTAGCCGATGTAAAAACCCACAGGGTTGAGATTTGAAACTTAGGTCAAAATTTGGAAGCGATTGATAAAAATTTTCG
>OZ005650.1:5108722-5237722 GCA_963930645.1 Salticus scenicus | reverse complement strand
TAGTGTTGATATTAAGCACAAATTAATTTTATTGTAGGGTCCTATAAATTTTAATGGAGAAGTGATATATATTATTTCTAATGCTACTTTGGATAAAATTGCTAAAATGACTAATATATAAATTAAATTCTATTAAAATAAAAGTATAAAAGAAACAGACGATTTTAAAATCAATTTTTATGGAGGAGTGAAATATAATATATGCTATAAAGGATAATTTTACTATAAAATGACCTCATTATATAAATATTTTAAAGAAGGCAACAGCTGTAGTTATAAAAAGGAAAACAATAAGGCTAAACCAGAAAAATAAGTAAATTTGATAAATATTTTAAAACTTTAAAATTAGAAATCTTATGAAATATTGGACATTTAAAGTAAATACATGTATCATTTTAAATAGAAAAAGATTTTGGAAAAGTTTAGTGTATTTTAACGAAGTGATGAGAAGTTTTTGAGTATGTTAAAATTTTAATAGTAAATTCAAGTTAATAAAGATGGGAAACATTGAGGATTAAGATAAGAATAATTATAAGATTAAAAAAAAAAAAAACTTTTTGTATACCATGCTTTTAAATTTTAATATACTAATAATATACTAATTAAAAGGAAAATGATAAATATTCTATCATAGTTTGAAGTCAAATTTGTTTTCAAATGTCTAAATGAAATATCTGATGTAAGATACTAATATTTTGCAGCGGAATAGATTTCATTTCTGTCATCCTTGGCGAAGAAAAAAGAATATCGCCAAATTATCTGGCGAAAATATTTAATTCCTTTCAAAAATCATGGTTATTTTAACAACTTATATTAAAAGAGTAATGAATAATATGAAACAATATTTCGTACAATACATATTACATGTCATACATACGTACAATGAATAATACATATTACATTTCGTACAATGCATACATCTGGCATGTATATTTTCGTGCTACGCTTTTGATCGCCAAATAATAATAATAATAATAAAAAAAGCCAAGGGCGACAGAGTTTTGAAATTTAAAATTAAAATTTTGTCACTTTGACAGCAAAATAATTCAATCTAACACCCGCGATAACTAATACATATCTATACCCAAATATAAAGATTAAAATCGGGAAATAAATATCCTCGATTTTTAATAATTTCTTACAAAAAATCCAGTGGGCAATTAACATAGGAAATCTTTTTCTTGGCTGCACAGACGGTCAGTGAGTCACACTTCGCTTGCGTATAGAACTCATAGATATAGTATAGCATATATAGAATAGAGTGATCATTGGGGAGAAAAAAGTTATTCCTTTTCATTTGGGAAAAGACGACGTTTTTACCAAAATATGGCCGTCTTTCCCCGAGTGAATACACACGGGAATACATACTAATATTTTAGCAAATAAAATTTATGAATAATTTATTTGCTAAAGGGGAATGAAAGACTCCAGATACAGTTTCAAATTCATATTTCTTTCTTTCTTTTCTTTCTTTTTCAATACCACTTAATGGCTGTTTCTAAAGCTTTTTTTTTTTTTTTTTTTTTTTCGGCATCAAAAATCTTTGTACGATAACATGGGGATGAGTGATCTATATATATTACTATATCTATGATAGAACTACATTAGCACTTTATCAATGTGTATAAAATCTTTAAATTGATTATGACGTCAATTTTCGTGAGATGCATAATTTAACTTTTTATAATTTTTTAACGTTCACGTTTGATTAAATGTATTTATTTTTATGTCGAAAGAAAATGAACTCGTATTTTTTTTTTTTTTTTTTTTTTTTTTTTGGCAACAATTAAATTAATGGAACTCACAGATATTTTGGAGCAACTTTAATAAAGGTCTATAATTAACAAATAATTGCAATAAAACAATATTGTGACAATAAATTGAGATAAAAACTATCCTATCTCTCAAGTTGGACCAAACTGCACACAGTGTGCAAAATTTCATTAAAATCGGCTCCTTAGTTTAGGAGTTTACCCCGGACAAACATCGTGACACGTAATTTATATATATACAGATATATATGTCCTGATATGCAGTGACTTAAGAATTTTTAGAAAATAAAGTTGTAATAGTCTATTATGTTTATATTAATTTATTAAAAAAAATACAAGCAAACTTTTAGATTTAATTTTTAACATGAGTTCTAATTAAAGCCTTGGTTATATTTAAAAAAAAAAAATTATAGTAAATATGTACTTTAACATATCCAAAGAAAAAAAAATTATGGCACTTTACATAATTCCCCTCCATCTTATTTAAATATGTATATGTATGTATCGTAATTTTAAAAGTTTCCTTCCTTAGAAAACTGAACTGTTAACAATTATTATAAAAATTAATATGTAAAATAAGTTGAAAATATGCCTCTTAACTCAGCAGTATATATATACAGTTCCCGCTGCTTATTAAAATCACATTCGTTCTGAGCCAAAGTGATTTTATTAAGCGGCTGATTTTTATATCCAGCGAACGTTCCTGCCCTTAAGGGAAATGTATTACTTCCCTGAATTTTGAAAGAAACTTCGAAAAATAACGAAAAATATAATTAGTAAACAATATTAATTAATTTTTGGTAGATAATTAACTAATTGTTTATTCGATATAAGTAAATTAAACGCATTGTAAGTTCCCGTGACTTTCGTTAGAGGAAAATCATCATTACTTTCCAAAGTTCGCGCTATTCTTATAAATTTAAAATCTTTCCGTTTAAGCCTCGTGAATTATAGTAATTTCAAAATAAGAACTAGAAATTGCCTTCTAATAATTAGGAAAAAAAAATCATTTCAAATCAAATTTGTATTTTATTACTGCGCTTTGAAAAATACGTTCCTTGAAATTGTTACGGAGATAAGTTGCGGGGCGTGTTTAATTTGTAACTGTGCTGCAAGTGTAAAACATTAAACAATGAGCGATAACGGAAGGTTTGTTGTGCTTTAATTTACTTTTTTATTAAAAAAAAAAAAAAAAAAAAATCACAATGTAAATAAAAAATTTTTTTAGTGTGCATAAATGATACTTTTGGCTGCTGAGAAGATATTTTTGAGTTTATTAACCGGAGATGCTGATTTTATTAAACGGCGACTTTAAAAGTAGTTTGTATTGATTTGATTCCGGTCCTGGCGATTTGATCAGTTATTCGCTGCTTGCCCCTAATTTAAACTAGTATGTTGTGGCCACCACAAGACTTTCTTCTACAATTTCCAATACAAATTCACTCAGTAACAATATTTAAAAAAAAAAAAAAAATTTTACGATTTCTTTCCGTTTTTTTTTTTTTTTTTTTTTTTCTTCTCGTTAAAAGTAAAAAAAAAAAAAAAATCGATAACTTTGTTTTAAATTATCACATATTTATAGTTCAACCATTCGTTTTAAAGGTATTGACGAGACTTTTCGAAAGATACCCATCTTGAAAATTTACCCCTCCCTCCCCACGGGGGAAGCGATGCCCCCAAGTGCACAAAATCTTTTTACTAATTAACTACTACTATTATCAATGATTCATATTAATTTTACAATCCCAGGTTAAGAATAATTCTCATTATGTACATTTATACAAAATTTTGTCCTATACTGCCATGTTAAAAATTTAGAAAAAATACGATCATAGCGCCACCTGTTGAGCGGTTGATCCCCAGATCTCATCAGTACCAGTTTATGTCAGGGGCCAACGAAATACCAAGTTTGGTTAAATTTCATTTAAAAAATAAAAAAATAAATAAATAATTATGATTTTTTTCGTTAAATCGATAACTTTGTTTTAAATTATCACATATTTATAGTTCAACCATTCGTTTTAAAGGTATTGACGAGACCTTTCGAAAGATACCCATCTTGAAAATTTACTCCCCTCGAGGGGGGACTTCCCCCCAGGGGGGGGGACGAGGCCCCTACACATACAAAATTTTTTCCCAGTTGACTATCTCTATTATAAATAATTCTTGTAAATTTCATGATGATTATTAAAAAATAGTTCTCTTTATGCACATTTATACAAAATTTTGTCCTATACCACTATGTTAAAAATTTAGAAAAAGCGGGATGGCAAAGCAACCTGTTAGACAATTTTTACCAAAAGTTGATAGGCACTCATTTATGTCAAGGTGCAACTACATACCAATTTGTATGAAATTCTGTGCATTAGTTCCTGAGATACAGTTGCCACAAAATTTTGTCACACACACACAGACTGACATTTTCTAAAAATGGTGAAATCGTGTTCTACCGCTCTTAAAACGTGTAAATCCATCAGAAACCCGAGGTGGAAAATTTTTACGAATCCAATACTTTCTTCTATTGAATATAGAAGAAAGTAAAAAAGAAAAAAAAATCTTTACGCCTCCCCACCTTTATTTTACATTTGTCCAAATGCAGTAATTACTCTTACATATATATATATATATATATATATATATATTAATGATAATTTTTTTTTATCCATCTACGCAAACATATATACCTGTATATAAGCATAAATAGGCACTTTTTTTTTATACCTAATTATTTTTGCAATTTTTTGTAAAATTAAGTTTTTAAGTTAAATTTGTAAAATTATACGCTCTTTATGCTAATGATTTCAAATTGTTTACAAGAGGTTTTTTTTTTTTTTTTTAAAGTTTGGAATACTTTTGGCGTAAGAAAAGCTGTTTTAACTACAGATGTATAAAAATTAATTGAACAAGGTACTTCGAATTTAAATTATTAGTTATTTTTAATGAAAAGTTTATTTTAATCTAATTAATCGCAAAATCTTTTCAATATAGCATTTAGATTTTATTTTCTTTATGACAAATATTTTCAGTTTTATATAATATTAAAAAAAATGTTTTTTTAATTGCCATAAACAAGTATAAAGTCTTTTCAACTTTTTCGTAAATTGTTTTGTAGCGGTTACCCTCTCACTACATCATTTACGTCTTTGTCATACACGCAAACCAAATTTTAAACTATTACGTGCATACTGTAGTAGAACTTTTTGAGTTCTTGGTTCACATACAGCACATATTTCAAGTGCTGTTAAAAAAAAAAAAAAAAAAATGTTTTTGCCATTCTGTAATTTATTAATATTGTATACATTGATTTCAAAAGTTTTGGGCATTCAAATAATCCACCAGAGGGGTAATTAATCCTTTTATACCTATTGCCCAATTTTTGATCTCTTAGTAATAATTTATAACCGTCCACAAGTTCTACAGTAATGTTATTGAATAAATTAAACAAACAACCTTATTTTATAAAAACTATAAATTAAAGTTGCAGCAAGTTATAAAAATAAAGCAAGCATATAAAAATTAAACATATTTCCATTTCTAAGCTTTAAAATGTCAATTATTGCTGCCCTAGTCTTAATACTAATTAATACAAAGGTTGAAATTTTCCGTGGTTTTCTCTGAAACTCGATGAAACGGACTAGGACACCTTAGAAACAATTCCACGGAGAGCCCACATCTCAGGCCTGAGACGCTCGTGTCATCAATCGTGTCATCCAACCCTCTTTCACACCCCGCCACCCCCTCAAAAAAATTACAAAACTTTTTATTATTATTAAATAACTATTAATGCTATTTTTAGATATATATTTTTAATTTTTCAGAAAACAGAAATGCAGATGACACAGAGAATTGCAATCACCCTGAAACATTTCCAGAAGAAATAATTCAAGTTATTTGAAACTCGAAACATTTCCTGCGATCAAAGACGGAAATTAATGAAAAAAAAAAAAAGTTTCATAATAACATATTTTTTATTTTAATAAAGCAGAAAAGTATTTTGTTTATGTAAATGTTATTTTAGCTCTTTCAATAAAAGTTTAGAAAATTATAGAATCTCACGTACTTAATATTGATATTAAAAACGTACAATTTTATATATTTAATTTGCATCAAACAATCACTAAAGTTTGAATACAAAATGCTAATTATTTTAGTTTATTTTCTGCTTTATTTTATTTTATATTTTAGCGTGGTACATATACAACACACTTTATCTACTTTCGTTGTAATAAATAATTTTTTTCAAAAGTAACCTCTGAACATTTTATCTTTTACCGCATCTGAAGTATATCACCACTCAGACATTACTGTACTTAAAATTTCTGTAAAAGTGAATGAGATACCAATTTCCTGCAGCAAAAAGCCTTCCAAAAAAATGCATACTTTATAAAATTTATATAGACAATTGTTTCTTCTGTGTTTTAATTGGTTGAATTAACCATTATCATTTAAATGCTTCTAAAGGTGCTTTAAAATAATGGCAAAATAAAGCTTTTTGGCGTTTCTATTTTATTTATTACTTATTCATTTAAATCCGGGAAAATTTTAGTAAAAAAAAAATATTTAAATATATAAATTATGCAATACAGATATTTCACAACTAGCAATAAAATGCACATGAAGCTGGTAGTGTACGAAAAGCGAAAACAGAATAGTTGTTTCGCATTGTAATAATTAGGCATGTTCCTTCATCGGGTAAAAAAGTAGTCATAGTATGCAGTACGAAAGAAAACTTAATAAAGTGAACTCATCGTCAGTAGGAGTTGCATACCCCTGTAAAATGTATTGTCTTAAACTATGGCAAAAGACAGTGACAAGAAACTGTATTTTAAAAGCAATTTATTAGAAATTAAATAAAGACTGTGGTACAATGAGCATAGAATTCAACAGCGTCGTAAGTATTTAATTTAGCAGAAACGTATCCCATCTGGTAAGAGAACTCTGATTATAGAAAAAATCTTATACAAAATTACATTTATAGAAGCTTATGATTATCGACATAGATTTATAAAAATCTGGTGTGTAACAGCCACACGACTTCCATTACCCAGTACTACACACATTATAGACATTTTATATACATTTTTGATTTAAATAAGTAACAAAATTGCTCTATCCGTCAAATAAGTTATTTAAAATAATAATTAGAAAAATAATAATATATATATTAACCATTTTCCAGATATGTTACGAAATTCTGAGGAGATATTGTTAGAAAATAGTTTGCATTAATTTTATTATTTGAGTAAAAGTTTTTGGAAATTTTAATTTTATTTTCAGTAATTTTTAAAATGTTAATTATAAATATTTTCAGATAAATTTCTTTGTTAATTAATGACGTCATATCCTTTTAAAATAACTACAAATACATGCAAGTTAACTTTTCTTGTAATTTTTTTTTAACATGTATAAATAATAATACTAACAATACAAAATATACAATCGTCCTATACTGAAGCTGTTCCATTTCTTTAACACGATTTTTCTAAATTTAATTTTAATTTAATTTAATTTTTTTTTCTTTATATATATATTTTCTCCGACAGGCGACATCAAAAGAAATATAAAACTCAAGGTGGAACACTACAAATGGTGACAACTAAAAATCGCAGATTGAAAGAAATAGTCCTGTCTCACTGGGACGGGGGGGGGGGGGGGGAGGATGTAGAAGAAGAAGTGTGTTTAAAAAACATACTTTATTGTTATTATTTCTAACTTTGACTCTGTCACGCTTTAGGGGAGACATTTATATAAATTACATTTAAATAACTTCATAAAAAAATCATAAAGAAATTCACATTTATTTTTTATATGCTAAGAAAATGCTTTGTATAAACTATAATATGATTAACCTCCAGATTTACAGGGCCACGCAAGAAATTAAGAACAACATTTATGTTTGTGTTAAGCATTTTTAACACTTTCCAACAATGTTTCAGAGTGATTATGAATGAATTCAATTAGTCTATATGTTTGTCTTTCTGTCTGTCCATTGTGTGATAATATAGACAAAGAAGACAGAATGTTATAAGATACAAGGAGTACGTACAGTTGGAATGTGTTGATAATCAATGTGTACCTTATGATTTTTCGTTTTTGTTTTAGTTTTAAAAGGTGTAATGCTTAATTATGTTTTCAAAAACTTAAATAAAATCATAAAATTGCAATAATGTACATTTTCGTATGAAGTACTGTGATTCATTAAACTGTATGTGATTACAGATCACCATTCCCTCAAATAACGGATATTCTACAGTACGCATACCTATTTTTGCGACAGGTTACTTCTGAAGCAAAATATAGCCAGTGCTAAATGTGGATAAAGTGTGGAGGAAAATTGAAGAGTTCATTTTTTATTTATTAATTTATTTTTAAATTTATTATACATTTCCGCTAAAAGCACGTATACTAAAAACACGCTACCTAGGGGGAATAACATTTCCGCTAAGGACACGGGTTTATAGATTTCCGCTAAGGGCACTGTCGCTAAGGGCACGGCCCCGTTATCTCAGTGGTATATATAATCGTATTATCGTGACTTTTTTTGATTGAAGTAGCTTTTTTTTTTTCTTTTTCTTTTTTTTTTCTGTTATAAGGAACTGGAACCTGCCTGTTTATTTACGATTCGGTTACCTCACACAAAACAGTCAATGTTTTCATAACATCCTATGGTTGTATAAGGAAGTCATGTGGTGTTCACATCAGATTTTTTTCATTCTGATTGCAATATGCTGTGTCTAATGTAGTACGCCAAGTTTTCTGAAAGTAGCTTTACACTGGATCTAATACCCTACGAGTTATAATATTTTTTTTTTCAATTTTTTTAAAGGAACCGTGAATATTGCCATGAAGATTTCAAGCATTACTTTTTACAGGATGATCCAAAACATTTTGATTATTGTTTAACTTTTTAGTGGTCCTCTTTTTTCTCTTCAAGGAAAAACTTTTGCTGAACTATAGGAGGTATAACATGCTCTTTATACTCCCAAAGTTTCGAGATGATTCCTAAAGAACTTTTCTAGATATTTGACAAAACGTCTAAATTCGAACGTGTCCAAATACTTATTGGTAGATAAGTCTTATGCGTGTAGAGCCCCTAAATAAAATAATAGGCCGGCGCATCACCGCCATTTTTTTTGCCTCCGAGGAGGACAGCATTCCCGCATGGCATCCTTATCGCTTCCCTAATGATTTTAAGAAATCTTGATCTGAAGTTAATCCGGTCAAGATAAGAGCAATGAACAACAATAATATTCCTAAAAACACATTTTTTTCACAGTACATTCTCAGGATATCATTTTATTCAGAAGATATCCTATGGATGAACTGGGGTAAGATGTGTTGTTAGGGCGGTTTCTGTTCCTTTCACAAAATTTCGCCAAAACTCAAATACGCAGTCTGCGAACACTTTATATTCACTTCTTGAATGATTATAGCAGTTTATCGCTAAAAAAACTTCCATATCATCGTTTCCTTAGCTAAAATTATGAAATATAATAAAACAAGTTACTTTAAAGTAACGTAAGACGATAAAAAAAAAGTTTGTCGTTTGTTTATCAGAGAAACACGCTGGGTACACGTGGCAACCCTAAGGCAACAAAATGCCTGATGCGCCAGCTCGTATATATAGGAGCCTTATATGCGTGTGTGCTTACATGTGTCGTGTGTGCTTACATGTGTCCCAAATTCTTATGTACTTACTATCATTCAATACGGTATGTTTGTGAATCTCAACATAATTTAATTGTTGCCATTTATTTTTCGACAGAATCTATAATAATAAAAGAAAAGGTTTGTCTGTCTGTCTGTCTGTTCTTTTATACGTTCAGCCCCTATTGAACGGAGAAGTACAAAAATTGACATACGGATGCTCAGGAGCCTTCCCGAGGGGCTCCAGAAAACAGAATTTAAAAATTTTAATTCGTTGTGGAGATATTAATTAAAATGTCCACTCATGTCTAATCTAAAAGCGATCTCAATGACTGAGAATTCACCGCCATTGCATTAAAAAAAAAAGATAATTTAACGGAGTTAAAAACAGAAAAAGTGGAAAATAAATTAGAAATATTTGTCCAATCGTTACGATTTTGATACCAAATGAAAGGGGCATTTTTTCTGAATCTATGTATGCAAGTGGCTTATCGGTACAACAATTAACTTCTTAAAATTAACTAAAGTATGAATTTTTTGTGGCGACATCATTTCAAATGTCAGACGACAGTCGTGGACACATTCAAGATAATTATATGATAATATCACTGTCCAAATTTGGTTCGATTTGGAGTATTATTTCAGAAGTTATCGTGATTTTAAATTTTCAAGTGGAAGCCTGATTTCAAGTGGCCCGCTTATTATAAAATTTCCGGTACTTTCCAAAAAAATGGCTGTGAAAACAAACTTGCTTGAGACCTTTATATGGTGTATGTATACATCAAAATTCAAACAAATTCGGAATACGCTTTTTACAATGTGAATTTGAAATTTTCAAGTGGTCTCCACTTGAAAACAAAATGACGAAGCAACGTGATTGGCAAACTCATCCAAAATATTCATTCCAAAAGTTCACTGTCCAAATTTGGTTCGATTTGGAGTATTATTTCAGAAGTTATTATGATTTTAAAGTTTCAAGTGGTAGCCTGATTTCAAGTGGTCCCATTTAATTTAAGATATCCGCCACTCAAAATTCAAACAAATTCTGAATACGCTTTTTGCAATTTGAATTTGAAATTTTCAAGTGGTTCCCACTTGAAATCAAAAGGGCGAAGCAACTTGGTTAAAAAATTCTTCTAAGATATTTAAAAGATAAGTTAAGATACTGTCCAAATTTGGTTCGATTGGGATTATTATTTCAGAAGTTATTATGATTTTAAGTTTTCAAGTGGTAGCCTGATTTCAAGTGGCATCGCTTAACTTAAGATATCTGTCACTTTATTAAAAATGGCGGATATAGTTCATTAATAAACTTCATTGAGATCCTTAGGTGGTCTGTAGTTACATCAAAATTGAAAGAAATTCGGAATACACTTTTTACAATTTAAATTTCAAGTGGTCTCCACTTGAAATCAAAATGACGGAGCAACTTGGTTAACAAACTCATCTAAGTTATTTATAAGATAAGTTAAGACACTGTTGAAATTTGGTTCCATTTGAAGCATTATTTAGGAAGTTATCATGGTTTTAAATTTTCAAGCGGTAGCCTGATTTCAAGTGGTCCCGCTTAACTTAAGATATCCGCCACTTTATTAAAAATGGCGGATATAGTTCATTAATAAAGTTCTTTGAGACAATTGTATAAACTATGTATATATCAAAATTCAAAAAAATTCGGAATAAGCTTTTTACAATTTGAATTTGAAATTTTCAAGTGGTCTCCACTTGAAAACAAAATGGCGGAGCAACTTGGTTAACAAACTCATCTAAGATATTTATAAGATAAGATCCAAATTTGGTTCGATTGGGAGTATTATTTCGGAAGTTATAGTGATTTTAAATTTTCAAGTGGTAGCCTGATTTCAAGTGGTCCCGCTTAACTAAAAATATCTGCCCCTTTATTAAAAATGGCGGATAAACTTCATTAATAAACTTCATTGAGACCTTTATGTGGCCTGTATTTACATCAAAATTCAAGCAAATCTTGCTTTAAATCTGCTTTTTACATTGCGGGTTTGAAATTTTGAAGTGGCTGCCAGTTGAAAACAAAAAGTCGAAGCAACTTGGTTAACGAACTCATCCAAGATATGTATAAGATCAGTTCACTGTCCAAGTGTGGTTCGATTTGGAGTATTATTTCGGGAGTTATCGTGATGACAAAATTTTCATTATAGATAGATAGATAGATAGATAAACGAAGTGATTGCAATCGGTCGATTTCTAAAGAAATCAACCTAAAATAAAACGTACATTTATTTAAAATGAGGAAAGTAAATTAGAAAAATTAGAAAATAAATTAGAAATATCAGTCGCATCGTTATAAATAAGGTACCCAATGAAAGGGAAATTTTTTTGTGAATCCGATGAATTAAACAGCTAATCGATCGGACAATTAGATTTTTTTTAATTAACTAAAGTATGAACTTTAGGTGGCAACAGCAGAAGATTGTATGGAAACCGTTAAGGAAAAAAAAAATCTGCTTCACATTAAGTCATATGTTTTTGAAGTGGGATTAGAAATTGCAGTTTTCAATTTTTTTTTTTTTTTTAATTTTCTTTCACGAATACAAAAATACACTGCTGTTTGTAAAAATTGCAACACCATGGAAGAATGCGAATATCAGAATGATATTTATTAGGCACATACATTGTAGTAGGAAGAACAATTGATTAAAATTTCAGGAAATTTGGAGTAATATGTACTGAGAAAACAGTACGTAAAGCAGCGACCTCTGCGAGCAATAGCAGCACTTATCTGCCTAGGCATTGAATCAAACAACGATTGGATGACATGTACGGGTAGAGTACTTCATGAAGCTTCATTACGATGCCATAATTCATCGATTGTAGTTACTGGTGAGTGGGAGGGGCAGTCGCTTTTCAACCATTAAACAGTCATTTTCATTGGTGCGAGATCAAGAAAACGCGCTGTCCAGAGCAACAGTCGAACATATTCTGCATTAAGGAATGTCCGGACAATATGGACAACATGCGGTTGTCCATTGTCCTGCTTAAATATTGCGCTTCGGTGACCTTTAATATAGGGCCGAGCGACGGGCGTTAACTCGTCAGAAATGTAACGGCTGGTATTCAGAGTGGCGGGAATGAAAACAAGAGGTGACCGGGACATGTATCCAATGGTACAACATACCATCAATCCAGGTGGTGACTCAGTATGCGGCTACCAAAATTCTGATTACCCTCAAAACTGCATCACTGATATGGGCGCCATTAATGTGTGATCAACGATGAACCTGGACGCAGTAATGGCGTGAAGTCACTTTTCAGACAAATCATAATCCTGTTTACAGCACCAAGATTGCCTTATCCGTATTTAACGGCATCGTGAATAATGCACATTGCCAGCTGGGATTCGACATCGTTACGCTGTCCATCAGCTGCAGTGATGTTATGAGGTCCCATTGGATACACGTCTCGATTAGTCTTGTTCGCGTTCCCGGCACTCTGAACAGCAACCATTAAATTTCTGGTGAGTTAAAGCCCACCCCTCTGCATTATATTCAAGGTCTGCGTAGCGCAACATTTAAGCAGGATAATGCACGACCGCAAGTTGCCTGTATTGTCCGGACCTTCCTTTATACAGAATGTGTTTAACCGTTGCTCCGGCCAGCGCGTTCTCCTGATCTCGCTCAAATGAAAATGACTGTTTAATCTTTGAAAAGCGAGTGGCCCTCCACCACTCACCAGTAACTACGATCCATGAATTGTGGCATCGTGTTGAAGCTTCATGAAGTGCTCTACCCGTACATGTCATCCAATCGCTGTTTGATTCAATGCTTAGGCAGATAAGTGCTGCTATTGCTCACAGAGGTCGCTGCTTTATGTACTGTTTTCTCGGTACATATTACTCCAAATTTCCTGAAATTTTAATCAGTTGTTCTTCCTATTATAATGTACAGTCTGTCAAAAAATTAAATGAACACTAAACCTTTCTCAGAATTCATAAAGAATAATTCTAATTTTTTGACAGACAAAAAAGGAAACATTAAAAATACCATTTTTACGTTAAAATCAAGGATATTGTTTTTCTAAATTGTAAACATTTTGCAAATCTGAGACTATGTTTCAATGATAACTTTTTTTATGTTATTATTTAGAAAAGAAATAGCGAAAAATATATCGTATTAAATTAATTTAATAAGATAAATGCAAATATATCAGAGTCCATTAAGCTATTTTACAAAAAAAACATTTGAATTTTAACATTTAGTTAAATTGCATTTCAAAGTAAATTGCATTTCAAATTTTAAAATTTTAACAAAATTATTTCAATAAAATGATTTAAAGTAAAAAAAAAGATTTTTTAAGGTTTTTTTTTAATATTGACTCATTCTTTGGCATTCTGAGAAAGGTTTCATGTACAGTTAATTATTTGACTGACTGTATGTACCCAATAAATATCATTCTGATATTTGCATTATTTCATGGTGCTGCAATTTTTACAAACAGCAGTTTGTAATATACAGCTAGTGCCCCACAAGACCAACTTGCATTTCAAATTTCATCAATTTTTTTGGTTAATGAAAAAAAGAAGTTACTTTTTTTTTTTTTCAAATTAAATTTTATTCTATCTTCGAAAAGATTTATGTGATACGGTACATTAAGAATTTGGGTTTTAAAAGTTTTTTTTTAAATAGATTATGTTTTTATTTTTATTTTCGTTTGTGTTCTTCTTGTGAATGTTTTGTGCGTATGTATTTATTATTATTACTTTGTTATTTCGTCGTCTACTTATTATTGCTAGTACTGGTTCACTTTGTATTTATTCGTTCACTGCTTACCCCTGTAAACCTCCTGTTATACTCTGTGGTGCATGAGAAGTCGATGTTTTAAAAGAAATAAAAAGGGATAAAGATCTGTTTTTTCCTATCTCAATATATTGTAGCAATTGAGATGTAGATGCTCTTTTGTTCGCTTGATAACCATGGATAAAATATCACTTGCTTCCATTGTACGTTAGCGCTGCTATGCCGTTCATTTCGAACGTGAAACTCTGGCTATTATTATTAAAGAAGAGGCCTTATAATATATTTTGGAAATTTGTTTTAAAAAAATTAAATAAAAAGTTAATCTAAGGAAATAATCTTTATTTCTTGTTATCGATAAGAAAAATTTAGTTTTCGGAGCTGCATTTGTAATAGCATATCGGTGACTGCCGTTTACATGCACAGTCATGATGATCCAGTCTATATTTCTGATTTCTGTCTCGAAGCGTAGCCAGAGACCTTTCTTCGATCGTCCCCAGCATGCCATGTCTGCAGTGGGAATGACCTATCGTACGGAAGAGAAAATTATGTTAAAACCTCGAAATTCTACACAAGCATTCGCATCACCCAGATACATAAAACATTCAAACTATGTAACTAGGCTAAATTCTAAATGAGGAGCTAGTTTTGGCTAAAGGTACTTATGACGTGCAGGAAGCTCGGGTTCATGTAAATTTCCCCAAAAAACAAAATAAAATGACCAAAATCCCTTTTCGGCAAGCTTAAAGGCAAAGGTAGATTCCTTTACGTTAATGTTACAAAAGTAAAGAAATATTACATATGCATTAACACATACTTAGCCAATGGCTTTGTTCTCACACACTGTATTATTTACGTCGCTATTCTATTTTCAAGAAATTTAATTTTCAACTACAAAAGGGTTTTATTCATTCTACTTAAAAATTTAGGATAGATTTATTGGTCAGTAAATGTTTCAATTTTTTTTTTTAAATTCAACAAATAGAAGTCATAAAGATATACTATACAATCTCAGCAATGGGGAATCCGGGAGGAGGCTATTGGGCTACAGCCCCCTTCCCACTCAAGCTGAATAAAAATTATACATTTTATTTAAAATCCATATAACTCTTGGTTCAGTATCTGCCTTTTAAAGAGAAAATAAGAGAAACGTGAAAAAGCACTTGTGACCTTATTATAGTCAAGCACTGGTGAGCCTGGCGAGTCAAATACAGTTAAGTTGTAGCAGTTTTTGGATAGTTATTTCATTGTAATTTTTACTGAATTATTGAAAGTTTTGTATTGTGTTTCTTTTTTTTGTGATTCTTATTGTCAGAGGAGTACAAATTGTAAAGTGAAACTGTTTTGGTTCACATAAGCTGGAACATTAACATTACCTAGTTAACATTGGACCATTTGGGCACCACTAAATTTCAATGTTAATTGTTACGAATTTAGTAAATTGTATGATTTGGCGAGATTTTGGTGACAAAACTTGTGACTTAGCAATGAAATTTGTGATTTGGCGGCAAAATTTGATAGTTGACGAGGAAATTTTTGACTTGGAGACGAAATTCGTTATTTGACGACAAAATTTGGCGAGCTCGGCAATGGAGAATGGCAGCTTTGGCGTCATTATATTTTCTTCCCACGCAAAAACCTCATATCTCTTCACAGACCAATATCTTGTTTCCACAGGTTAAAAAGTCAAAGGATGCTGTAACGTATTATTCTCAATTCAATCGTAAATTTTAAATTCTTGTCTAAACTGGCATTCTAAACTATTCATCACACAAACGATATTCGTTTTAAGACTAACGTATTATTTTAATTTTATATTTTTGAATGATTAACTAGTTAATACCCGTCAAAATTTGACGGATGATGTGTAGCTAAAATCTTTTCACGGCATAAAGTTAAAAACACCCTTGCTTTAATATTTCGCATTGCTCTTAACTGGTTTAAAACCCCTGCTTTAATCAATTATCTTTTGGTTGGAGGGAAGAGGGATAAATTTCATGAAATTTCAATATAAAATTTAAGCATACTCCATATATTAAAAATAAAATCCCAAGATTTTCCTATTTTTACTCTAAATATGACCCAAAGAATGTTAGGAGTCATTAAAAGAAAGTCAGAATTTATATAAATTATCGAAAGAATAAATATTTCTTAATGAGATAGTATCAATATTTGTAATAATACTGAACAAAGCATCAAGCATGTAAATTAATCCCACAATAGAATGTCACACCCCCTGTCACACCAAATCGACTAATAATCTATAGAACTGCACTCGTTTTATGTTTACTGTGAAATTTATTCGTTGTTTTTCACTCAAAATGAATGAATACAAAGACTTATTACTAGATTATAATTATATTAACTTACTATCAACGATAACAGGTCACAGTTTTTTAATAAAAGACATACATGAAAGACGAAGATTTCAATTACTTGTAAAATATATCATTAATTCTAATTTGCCAAGACAATAAATGCATTTTAAGTGTAAAATAATAGTTTTGATTCTGATTTTTCCTTCCTATATTTGTAAAACCACTTGGATATAATCCAAAATATTAATTCATTGTATTCTAAAAATAAACTGCAAATCGGAATACAGTTAAAATTTGTTTTTACTGGAATAGTATTATAACACTTTATTCTATCAAAATAGTATATTTCAACAAAAGTATAAAATAAATAAATAAATAATAAGAATGAATTTAATATTTTAGCAAATTAATTTGCTCATTAAAATTTTAATAATAAACTACACAATGTAAATTTGTACCCGTATAAATTATCGATATTTTAATGTTATTCTTTTTAAATTATTAGTTCCCCATCATACTATAGGTATGGGGAACTTAGGTAATCGTGAAAATTTTCGACCTCGGTTTTTTGACGTTTCTACACGTTTTCAGGTGTGAGGAATCCGAAAATGACAAAATTTGTATGGTGTCTGTCTGTAGGGTGTCTGTTAGTCTGTTAGTCCGCTAGTTTGTTAGTCTGTGTACACGATATCTCAAGAACAAATTGTCGCAGAGAGGTCAGATCAGTTTTAAAATATTACTTTCGACACTGGCAAGAACCCTATTCATTTGCAACATTCGATTTTAAAAACTTCGTAAGTTATTAGAAATTTACGATTTTCTTAACATGGGAGAATAGGACAAAAATTCACTTAAACGTGCATTAAATGGAAACTTTTTACTCTAAAAATGTCAGACCAAATTTAAAATATTCGTTTTGATGCCGGAATGAACATCAGTAACTATAAACAGGCTACTTTGAAATTTTCGCAAGTTATTGGAAATTTACGAATTTCTTAACATGGCAGTATAGGGAAAAATTTCACATAAATGTCAATTTTGAGCGATATTTTCATCGTAAAGATGTCAGACTACTTTTGAAATATTATTTAGGACACTGGCATGAATATTAATGACTATGAATTTTCAAATCTAAAAATTTCATAAGTTATTGAAAACTTACGAATTTCTTAACATGGGAGAATAGGACAAAAATTCACTTAAACGTGCATTAAATGGAAACTTTTTACTCTAAAAATGTCAGACCACTTTTAAAATATCCGTTTTGATGCCGGAATGAACATCAGTAACTAGAAATATGCTACTTTGAAAATTTCGCAAGTTATTGGAAATTTGCGAATTTCTTAACATGGCAGAATAGAGCAAATTTTAACATAAACGTCAATTTTGAGGGATATTTTCATCGTAAAGATGTCAAACCACTTTCGAAATATTATTTAGGTTACTGGCATGAATATCATAGACTACGATTTTTCCAATTTAAAAAACTCGTAAGTTATTTGGAATTTACGATTTACTTAACATGTCAGAATAAGGCAAAATTGAGCATAAACTTCCATTTTGAGGATCATAAATACATTAGACAACTTCAAAATTACATTTATGATATTTTGTTGAACATGATTGAATACAAATATTCTAATAGGAAAATTTCGTAAATTATTCATAATTTACGATTTTATCAACATAGCGAAATTGTAATTTTTTCATATAAATATGAATTTTGAGGATTATTGCATTGGAAATGAAAACATTGGCATGAAACATAAACAACGGAATTGACCCTGATAAAATAAATTAATAGATTAGAATAAGATAAATATATCGAAGTGAACGATGGATAGCCTATTAGGCGGGGATTTCTTTCTGTCCCTGTTTTGGTCAAATTGATTTTTTTTAACATGATTATAATATGACTCGCACTAGAAATTTATGAGACCATAAATATGGTGGGGAACTGAGCAGAGTCCACCTATGCCAACTAGTTTTTACTGTAATATGGTATCAAAATGAAGTATCAGAGATTATAATAATTAGAGTAAAAAAAAAATGTACATAAATAAAATAAAATGAAGCCTCCTTTGATTTTAAATATCTATCTCCATCTTTTCTAAACAAAGGTTTTAATTGATAAAAGTTAACTTTTAAAGAACAATAAACTCTGACAATTTGTTAATTTAAATTTTTTTTTCTTCTTCTTTTAAGAAATGGAAAAAAATACAGATGGCGCCACATCCTGTGTAAAGAAATTTTCGTCGAAACGATGATAACCTATGATAGATAAATGTAATCGATAAGTATTCGCGAATTGTTTTGTTTGTAATATACATCCTTGGGAAGTATGAATCAATGAATTAATCGTGTGAATTATTTTTATGATTGAATTTTACATAGCGTCTGCCATAGACATATGAAATCTATAATATTAAAGCACAAAGCAAAGCCTTTTCTGTAAGACCAAAATCGTTATATTCCCGTTCCGATTGGTTCAAAATATTCTCGCGCATGCCCAGATCGAGCGATTTTGGTCTTACAGAAAAGGCTTTGTGTTTTAATATTATAGATTTGTGTTTTAATATTATAGCTGTCTGTCTGTTATTTTAGTGTGTGTTATCAGCATAGCTCAAGAACAAATAGTAGCAAAAAGTCCAAACTTAGTATTCTAAATGTGTATGATATAAGGAGGCTACACTAAGCTTTTCTTTAACATGAAGCAAATGGTTCGTGTACAGGGATGCCCAAGAGAATTCAAATATATTACGTATATGGGGTAAAGTGCTGGTAAGTACAGTTTAACATCTATAGACTGCACTAAACCAAATGAAATGGATATATATTTTTTATATGCGTAAAAAAATCTCTTATGTAGAATAGGGTAGGGAAATCATTCACTGTTCGTTTACAGGGCTACACAAAAGAACTGGATAAAAGTACGACAATAGTTGAAAATTGATGGAAGTGTATTTCAGGCTGGACCATGTATTATTACTATAGGATTATATTTAGGTGCACCATGTGGTCTGTATATAATCTTCGAAAGATATACAGGGCTGCAAATATTTAAGCGATAGCACTCTTTTTGTTGTTAGTGGGTCTGCTTTACTAATAATATTTTGCCTTTTCCAAGAAAGCTGTTCGGGAGTTGAAATGATTTCCTCATAGAGATATGGTAAATAATGTATGTTGTTAAGCTAATTATTCATCGCTAGTTTTTTGTATATTACACGTTTTGAGGCTTCCTGATTACCGTAGTCAAGTTTTTTAACGTTTGATCTTCATCTGTGTCTCTTAGCGTGACTTAAAATAATTTTAGGAGATCCAAATGTTGTATTTTGAAGTTAATATAAGTTTGTTGCTGGAAAAGTTTGATAAAGATTGATAAGTTTCAAGGAATGTTACGTGGGAAAATTATCTGAATAATTTTAAGTGAACTTTTAATTTTACTAACAGAATTAAATTCTATATAAATGTAGGTGCGTTAATGAAACGAGGGGTTGAGGAGGGCGGTAGATCCCCTCAGACAGATATAATTATCATATAAAACTCTTCCGAAGCTTAATTTGAATAGTTTCAACATACGTTTACATAACAATACTCGTTATCTTACCTCTTAATCTCCAATCTGTATTTATAGTATTAAATTTCAAGGTAAGAGAAAGTCGTGTGAGTGACACACCAGATTATTTACTTTCTCTTACCCATTAGGTAGAGAAAGTATTGTTTCTGGTTAAAATTTTCGAAAGTGAGTTTTTGTTGCATTTACACGTTTTGATGTACTCTGAATACGAAAATCGTGTATTTAGCGGTTGGTCTGTGTGTGTGTCTGTCTGTGTGCGTGTCTGTCTGTTATCAGCATATCTCAAGAATAAAAAGCAGCAGAGAATCCAAACTTGATATTCTAAATGTGTATCATATAGGGATGCTACACTAAGCTTTTCGTTGAGATGAAGCAAATGGTTCATGTATAGGGATACTCAAGAGTATTCAAATACATTACGCTTATGGGGGAAATGGCAGGTAAGTAGAGTTTAACATGTATAGACTGCACTGAACCAAATGAAATGAATATGCATTTTTTATATGCGTAAAAGCACGTCTCATGTAGAATATGGCAGGGAAATCATTCACTGTTCATTTACAGGGATACACAAAAGAACTAGTTTATGGTGCGACAATAGCTGAAAATTGAGGGAAGTGCATTTCAGGTTGTGCCGTCCATTATTACTATAGGATTATATTTAGGTGTACTATGTGGTTTGTACATATTCTTCAAAAGATATACAGGGTTGCAAATATTTAAGCGATAACATTCTTTTTTATTGTTAGGGGAAATGCTTTAGTATAATATTTTACCATGTCCAGGAAAGTTACTCAGGAATGGAAATGAATTTCTCATATACATATGATAAACTAGTTGGCATAGGTGGACTCTGCTTAGTTCCCCACCATATTTATGGTCCCGTAAATTTCTAGTGCGAGACATATTATAATCACGTTAAAAAAAATGAATTTGACCAAAGCTTGATACAGTGACAGAAAGAAATCCCCGCCTAATAGGCTATCCATCGTTCACTTCGATATATTTATCTTATTCTAATCTATTAATTTATTTTATCAGGGTCAATTCCGTTGTTTATGTTTCATGTTACTATTTCCAATGCAATAGTCCTCAAAATTCATATTTATATGAAAAAATTACAATTTCGCTATGTTGATAAAATCGTAAATTACGAATAATTTACGAAATTTTCCTATTAGAATATTTGTATTCAATCATGTTCAAAAAAATATCATAAACGTAATTTTGAAGTTGTCTAATGTATTTATGATCCTCAAAATGGAAGTTTATGCTCAATTTTACCTTATTCTGACATGTTAAGTAAATCGTAAATTCCAAATAACTTGCAAATTTTTTAAATTGGAAAAATCATAGTCTATGATATTCATGCCAGTAACCTAAATAATATTTCGAAAGTGGTTTGATATCTTTACGATGAAAATATCCCTCAAAATTGACGTTTATGTGAAATTTTGCTTTATTCTGCCATGTTAAGAAATTCGTAAATTTCCAATAACTTACGAAATTTTATATTTGAAAATTCATAGTCATTCATATTCATGCCAGTGTCCTAAATAATATTTCAAAAGTAGTCTGACATCTTTACGATGAAAATATCGCTCAAAATTGACATTTATGTGAAATTTCGCCCTATACTGCCATGTTAAGAAATTTGTAAATTTACAATAACTTGCGAAATTTTCAAAGTAGCATATTTATAGTTACTGATGTTCATTCCGGCATCAAAACGGATATGTTAAAACTGGTCTGGCATTTTTACAGTAAAAAGTTTCCATTTAATGCACGTTTAAGTGAATTTTTGTCCTATTCTCCCATGTTAAGAAAATCGTAAATTTCTAATAACTTACGAAGTTTTTAAAATCGAATGTTGCAAATGAATAGGGTTCTTGCCAGTGTCGAGAGTAATATTTTAAAACTGATCTGACCTCTCTGCGACAATTTGTTCTTGAGATATCGTGTACACAGACTAACAAACTAGCGGACTAACAGACTAACAGACACCCTACAGACAGACACCATACAAATTTTGTCATTTTCGGATTCCTCACACCTGAAAACGAGTAAAAAAGTTAAAAAACCGAGGTCGAAAATTTTCACGATTACCTAAGTTCCCCATACCTATAGTATAATGGGGAACTAATAATGTATGTTTTTATGCTAAACATTCGTCACTTTTTTTTTTTTTTTTTTTTAAATATATATATGAGGAGCAAACATTCAAACCGTGTTTTCTCCAAAAATAAAAAAAAATGAGTTAGCGATTTTTCTGTGAACTCAACATTAAATAGCATAAAATTATACTATTATTTTAAACCAAAATAATTTTTATCACATTATAAATGCTCTTAGAAAGTTAGGGTTTCAATCAAACAGTGTTTCCTCCAGAGCCTGTTTTCAGTCAAACTGTGATTTCTCCAGCCAACCAGTCAGTACTGCTCTTTCTGGTCGCGTGACTCGTACATGTACCAGCTTTTTATGTTTGTTTTTTCGTTAGTTCTATCTCGTTTTCTTCATTTTAGAGGAGTGTACTTTATTATTATTTTTTTTTTTTTCAAATGGAAGAATTAATAGATGGTGTATTAGTGAGTACTTCTAATTATGGAACTAGAAAAATTCAGAGAATTGGTGGAAAAAGAAACGATATTTAGCACCTTTAGATAACAACATTTATGCTCCATGCAAACATTCTATTAATAAATACTTTTTCATGCACTGATGTTAGACCTAATGACGTTAAGAAGTTTCGGGATAGACTTTACGAAATTCCGGACAAACAGCGACAAGATTATAATATAGCCTCATTGGTTGTTACAAAAAATGTAACTCGACGTAGACCTAATAACCCCCCCCCAAAAAAAAAAAAAAAAAAAAAAAAAATCGCAATCATCTGGCTTACAGCATGCATTTTCTGCTTCTTATTTTATTACTAGTAGCAGTGGTAGGAGAATTCCTGTGTGTAAAAACAATTTAATGGGTATAACTAAAATATGTCGTACAATGCTAGCCAATATTGTTACTAAGGTACATGCTGGTGAACCTATTGAGGAAAAAAGAGCAGGGGATAGAAAAAGCCACTTAAGCATTAATAATAATAATTAAAAAAAAAAACAAGACCTTCCGGCTTTTTCGGAAGGGTAGGTTGATTTCTTTTTCCTTATCAAGTATCATATTGTTTCAAAATGGCGGCTGCAAATTATTAATGCACTTGGTAGAAATCTTGATGTAGGCTATGCACATATGGAGTTTTAAGCAAATCGGTTCATAAATACATTTTTATGTGAATTTAAAATTTTCAAGTGGCCGGCGCTTGGAAACAATAATGGTGGGTTAAGTTGACAGATATATGAAATGTATTTGTGAGATAAGTCTACTGTACACATATAGTTCGAATTAATTCAAAATCTCAAAAATTCGAATTAATTCAAAATCCCGTGTTGAAAAATTAAGTGGCTGCCACTTCGATCAAAATGGCAGAGAAAGTTGCTCATCTAAGATATCATTGCAAATTTGAAAATATTTTTTTTTTTTTTTTTTTTTCAAAGAGAAGTAAGTTGATAAAATGTTAGTTTTCTGCATTCCTCTTAGTTTTAGCATTAAAATAGCCTAATTTTTCTTTAAAAACGCATTAAAAAGATCCAGTAACGCAGGAAATGAATTTGGCGCCAAATTTAGCGACTTTTTCCCTATGGCGACTTTTTTGGCGACTTTTAGCGAAAAAATACTTATTATCGATATACCTAAGATGGGCGCAATAACGTGATTGGTTCACGAGTTACGTGAATTTTCTAGATTTTTGTTGTTTGAATGATTAGTCCAATTTTCAACTTTGATTTGAATTGATTAAGTATTTCTAAAGTGTGATTTCAAGTGGCTGGAACTTAGAAACAAGATGTCGGGACAAGTTGCCCAGTGAAAACATTCAAGATAATTATATGATAATATCACTGTCCAAATTTGGTTCGATTTGGAGTATTATTTCAGAAGTTATCGTGATTTTAAATTTTCAAGTGGGAGCCTGATTTCAAGTGACCCGCTTAACTTAAGATATCTGTCACTTTATTAAAAATGGCGGATATAGTTTACTAATAAACTTCATTAAGATCCTTACGTGGTCTGTATTTACATCAAAATTCAAACAATTTCGGAATACTCTTTTTACAATTTAAATTTGAAATTTTCAAGTGGTCTCCACTTGAAAACAAAATGACGGAGCAACTTGGTTAAAAAACTCATCTAAGATATTTATAAGATAAGTTAAGACACTGTTCAAATTTGGTTCCATTTGGAGTATTATTTCGGAAATTTTAATGGTTTTAAATTTTCAAGTGGTGGCCTGATTTCAAGTGGTCTCGCTTAACTTAAGATATCCGCCACTTTATTAACTAGTATGTTGTGGCCACCACAAGACTTTCTTCTATATTTTCCTATACATATTCAATCAGTAACAATATTTAAAAAAAAAAAAAAAAAAAAAAAAAAAAAAAAAAAATATACGATTTTTTTTTTCTAAGGTTTTTTTTTTTTTTTTTTTTTTTTTTTTTGTAAAAATTAATACATATTCAATCACTAACAATATTTAAAAAAAAAAAAAAAAATAAAAGATGCGAATTTTTTTCTAAGGTTTTTTTTTTTTTTTTTTTTTTTTTTTTTTGTAAAAATTAATACATATTCAATCACTAACAATATTTAAAAAAAAAATAAATAAAAGATGCGAATTTTTTTCTAAGGTTTTTTTTTTTTTTTTTTTTTTTTTTTTTTTGTTAAAAGTAAAAAAAATCGATAACTTTGTTTTAAATTATCACAGATTTATAGTTCAACCATTCGTTTTAAAGGTATTGACGAGATCTTTCGAATGATACCCATCTTCAAAATTTACCCCCGACGGGGGAGGGGGGGTACTTCCCCCCCAGGGGGGGAAGCGATGCCCCTCCATGCACAAAATTTTTTTCCTAGTTACGTACTACTATTATCAATAATTCATATTAATTTTACAATCACAAGTGTAAAATAACTCTTATTATGCACATTTATACGAATTTTTGTCCTATTCTGCCATGTTAAAAATTTAGATAAAATGCTATCACAGCGCCTCCTGTTGAGCTATTGATCCCCAAGTATAATCAGCACCAGTTTATGTCGGGGACCAACTAAATACCAAGTTTGGTAAAATTTCGTTTAAAAAAAAAAAAAAAAAAGATTTTTTTTTCAAAGTTTTTTTTTTGTTAAAAGTAAAAAAAATCGATAACTTTGTTTTAAATTATCACAGATTTATGGTTCAACCATTCGTTTTAAAGGTATTGACGAGATCTTTCGAATGATACCCATCTTCAAGATTTAACCCCCCCCCGGGGGGTACTTCCCCCCAGGGGGGGAACCGATGCCCCCCATGCACAAATTTTTTTCCTAGTTAACTACTACTATTATCAATAATTCATATTAATTTTACTATCACAAGTTTAAAATAACTCTCATTATGCCCATTTATACGGAATTTTGTCCTATGCTGCCATGTTAAAAATTTGCATAAAATGCGATCACAGCGCCACCTGTTGAGCTATTGATCCCCAAATCTAATGGGCACCAGTTCATGTCAGGGTGCAACTAAATACCAAGTTTGGTTAAATTTCATTCATTGGTTCGTGAGATACAGCGTCCACAAAAAAATGATACAGACAGACACACAGACAGACAGACAGACAGACAGACAGACGCACAGACAGACATTTTCTAAAAACTATCAATTCGTGTTCAGGACATCCCAAAACGTGTAGATCCGTCAAAAAACGGAGGTCGAAAATTTTCGCGAATCCAATACTTTCTCTATATTACATATAGAAGAAAGTAAAAATGGCGAATAAAGTTCATTAATAAAGTTATTTGAGACACTTGTATAATCTATGTATGTATCAAAATTAAAAAAAAAAAATCGGAATATTCTTTTTAGAATTTGAATTTGAAATTTTCAAGTGGTCTCCACTTGAAAAAAAAGTGGCGGAACAACTTGGTTAACAAATTCATCTGAGTTATTTATAAGATAAGTTAAGAAACTATCCAAATTTGGTTCAATTTCGAGTATTATTTCAGAAGTTTTTGTGATTTTAAATTTTCAAGTGGTAGAATGATTTCAAGTGGCCCCGCTTAACTTAAGATGTCTACCACTTTATTAAAAATGACGGATAAATTTCATTAATAAACTTCATTGAGACCCTTATGTGGTCTATATTTACTTCAAATTTCAAACAAATTCGGAATACGCTTTTTACAATTTGAATTTGAAATTTTCAAGTGGTCTCCACTTGAAATCAAAATGGCGGAGCAACTTGGTTAATAAACTCATCTAAGATATTTATAAGATAAGTTAAGACACTGTCTAAATTTGGATCAATTTGGAGTATTATTTCGGAAGTTATAGTGATTTTAAATTTTCAAGTGGTAGCCTGATTTCAAGTGGTCCCACTTAACTTAAAATATCTGCCACTTTATTAAAAATGGCGCATAAACTTCATTAATACACTTCATTGAGACCATTATGTAGCCTGTATTTACAACAAAATTCAAGCAAATCTTGCTTTAAATATGCTTTTTACAATGTCAGTTTGAAATTTTCAAGTGGCTGCCACTTGAAAACAAAAAGTCGGAGCAACTTGGTTAACGAACTCATCCAAGATATTTATAAGATTAGTTCATTGTCCAAATTTGGTTCCATTTCGAGTATTATTTCGGGAGTTATCGTGGTGACAAAATATTCATTATAGATAGATAGATAGATAGATAGATATATATATAGATAAACGAAGTGATTGCAATAGGTCGATTTCTAAAGAAATCAACCTAAAAAAAAAAAAAAAAAAAAAAAGGTAAGAGAATTCATCTTAAACTTAAAGGCATCAGAATGACATAGAGAAACTTTTACAATTGATGCATGGTGAAGAGTGAAAAAATCAGCCTGTTTTTAAATGGTATAAAGATATCATTACTAATAACTTTCATGTAGAATATGAAGAAACAGAGGAAGCAGGAAATTGCTTAAGTGAAGATATTGGTTTAAAAATTTAAATTTCAAACTGGCTTAAAAATTTTAGTTCTTCCCTACAATTTCCATGATGATTTTTCATGCATAAATATTTAATTTAACTTTATAATTACATAACAAAATCTGTTCTGTTAATTACATTAAGAATGTTATTTCATCAATATTCGAGCTACATACTTTTTCATTCAAAAACTGTTTTGTCCACAATGGAAACATTCGAAACAGGTTTTCTCCTCTGTGTTTCGGTCAAAACATGCTTTCTCCACATTGGAAACATTCAAAACATGTTTTCTCCTCTGTGTTTCGGTCAAAACATGCTTTCTCCAAATTTCAAATACATTTTTCTAATTAACTCTAAGTTTATTATGTAAAGTAGGCCTACAGATCTTCCTAGTAACCAATAATACAACTAAACAAATGATAATTAGGGTCTAAGAAGGGTTATTTTTTAATTTATCAGTTTTTTGTGTTTTCTGAAAAATTGCATTTGAAGGAGAAAACACGGTTTGAATGTTTGCTCCTCATATATATTTACACGTTTTGAGGCTTCCTGATTACCAAAGTCAAGTTTTTTTAAGTTTGATCTTTGTTTGTGTCTCTTAGAGTAACTTAAAAACGAATAATTTGAGGAGATCCAAATGTTGTATTTTGAAGTTAATATAAATTTGTTGATGGAAAAGTTTTATCAAGGCTGATAAGTTTGAAGGAATGTTGTGTGTGAAAGTTGTCTGAATATTTTTAAGTGAACTTTTAATTTTAATAATAAATTTAAATTCTGTATAAATGTAGGTGCGGTAATGAAACGGGGGGTTGAGGGGGAGGGGTAGCCCCCCCCCCCCTCACACAGAACTAATTATCATACAAAACTCTTCCAAAGACTAATTTGAATTGTTTTAACATTGGTTTACATAACAGAACTCGTTATCTTACTCCTTAATCTCCAACCTGTATTTATAGTATTAAATTTCAGGGTAAGAGAAAGTTGTGTGAGTGACACACCAGATTTTTTATTATCGTTTGCACGTGACGTAAGCATCAGATTATAAATTTAAGCAATTAAAGCTATAGAAAAAGTCGGCTTAATCACAATTGACGAAAAATCACTTTTTAACTTGTAACTTTTAAGTAATTGAAGCTATCGAAAAAGTTTAAATACAAAAATTGTGCTTTAAGGTAAGGCGGTAATTCGCGTGATTTGAAGTGTTTTCCTATTTTCAATATTAAAGAAACTATGGGCAAATATAAATTTCCACCCCGTCTGAGCTGGATATCCCATCTACGTACTTGACTGAGATTTTTACTGTCCTGACAACATATCCCGAGCTGGTTCAATTTAAATAAAAATTACAAGGGCAATCAATAAATGAAATTAAATCAATTTCAATTAAAATTCAAAGGGCATTTTATTTATATATATATATATATATATTTTTTTGTTTGTTTGTAATATTTTATAATTTTTATAGTTTTGATGCGCTACCTAGATTAAAATCTCTGTTGATAAATTAAACTATTTGGAAAAAAATGTTCGGTGTACTTCAACGCAAAAATTTAAAAAAATCGCCTAGGAGCATCTATACATAAAATTGATTTTAGTACAACATATATTTGCATCGTAAAATATATTAGCAATTGATCAATGTGTAAACAATTTTTTATGTGATAATGACGTCAATTTTTGTGAGATGCATAATTTATTTTTTTATAATTTTTTATTGTTCACGTTTAGATAAATGTATTTATTTTCCTGTCGGGAAAAAAAAAATTAACTAGTAAATTTTTTTGGCAACAATTAAATTATGGATAAAATTTAAATGGCTTTTTTTTTTTTGCTATTATATTAGATTATTATTTTCATTTTTCATAATTTTATTTATTTAAGAAAACTAATCTATTATGTTAACTTTCTTTTGTGTTAAATTGTAGTGTCAGACATGACTAATATTTTAGTGAAAACCCGAAGTCTTTAGGTGGTCTGATTGCTGAGATATAAGCTAAAAGATGTGACACATTCTTACAAAAGCCGGTGACAGACAGAGCGGGTATAAGAAAATGTCTTAAAAAACCTCATTCATTTCTAGCTATGATACCGAAAGAATGGGTATATGAATTTTTACACACTAAAACAAATTCTCCAAGTTTGGATGCATAAAAATTTCCTTTTTGTTTTTAGCGGATAAAGAGTAGTGCTTTAAATCTAAGATAAAAAACCACACAACATTTTTCGTGAGTGATGGTGGAAACACTTTCTTATGTTAGGGTATCGAGATAGAGTTATAATTAAATTAAGTAATCTGGTATGGCACTCACACGACTTTCTCTTACCCTGCATTTCAATATTAGGTATAAAGATAGATTGCATAAGTGTTGAGATCAATAACGTAAGTTCAACGTACATTAAAAGTACTAATCTAAAATTGGTTTAGGAATAGTTTTATTGGATAGATAATTTTATGCGAGGGAGACTACCGCCCCCCTTAACCCACCGTTCAACAAGTCGAAAAGTATTTAAAAGGGGGAAAAAAAGGCGGGGGGGGGTGATATTAATTTCACTTCAAACTTACCAATTTTGATAAAATTTTTAAGTGGCAACGTAATACGAACTTCAAAATATCAAATTCGAATCTTTTGCAGTTATTTTCTTTTAGTTATAATGATAAGAGATGTATATACGGATTAGCCGATAGAAAGTGAACTTTCGTAATCAGGGCAACTCAAAGTGTGATATTTAAAAAAAAAAAAAAAAAGTAGAATATTGAACTTAAAAAAAAAAAAAATCTTTACAGTAGGAATATGAAAAATTAATTTTCCTTGTTGAGTAGTGTTCGCCGGCAGTAGTGTTCGCAGCAAAGCACTTCCATCCATTACATTCAATAGAAAGTCTCTGTATATTGTCCATGTCTATATAAACAATATACACTATAAGCAATATTGTGTACTTAAATTTAATTTTACTTGAAACACATTAACACAAAATGAATTAAAATTCCAGCAAATTCCAAGAGTTGCCCCAATCTATCCAAATATTTTCTGTAGCCCTGTAAATGAATGATGAATACTTGCCATACCACAATCTACACAAAACATGATACAAATTTTTGTCTATTCCGTTTTGTTTAAGTCAGCCTGCAGATGTTACATTGCATGTGTCAGAAATTTCCCCACGGACATGCATTTGAATTCTCTTGGATGTCCCTGTACACGAACCGTTTGCTTGATCTCAACGAAAAGTTTAGTATAGCGTCACTATAGGATACGCATTTAGAATACCGAGTTTGGACTTTGTGTTACTAATTGTCCTTAAGATATGCTGATAACGGACACACACATACACACAGAGAGAGAGAGAGGAAGACCAAACCTTAAAAACATGATTTTCTGTTTCAGGGGACCTCAAAAAGCGTAAATATCACAAAAACTCAATTTCAAAAATTTGCCCCCCAAAACAATAATTTTTCTACCCTCTATAGGGGTAAGAGAAAGTAAAAATGGAAAAGAAACAAGTGTATAAGGCAAGCCCGTTCAGCTTTCGATTTTGACTTACAATTGTTTCAGGTATAACTTTCATTTAACTTAACCTTTTTCTACTTTCTCTTGGGGTGGTCTCTATAGGGCAGAGAAAATATTATTTTTGGGTCAAATTTTCGAGATTGAGTTATTAGTACTTTTACACGTTTTAAGGTTCCCTGAACGCTAAAAAACTTGTTTTTAGCGTTTGGTCTGTGTACCTACGCTAAATTTTTCGTTGAGATCAAGCAAATGATTTGTGTGCACGTACTCGTACAGTGACATCCAAGAGAATTTCAATACATTACGTCTATGGGCGAAATTACTATTAAACACAATGTAACATAACATCTATAGGCTGCCCTAAACAAAATGGAATGAACCTTTTTTTTTTTTTTTATTCATAAAAGCATGTTTTGTGTGGATTGTGGTATGGAAATCCTTCTTCACTCGTTTACAGCGCTACTCAAAATATTTGGATTTATTGGGTTATATTTGGAAATTGTAATTCCTTTTTTGTTAGATGTTTTGTGTAAAACTGAATTTAAGTACACATTGGAATGTACAAATACTTTATAGACAATATACAGGCTTATTAAGCTAAACATTCTTTTCTTTTGAATGTAATGGGTGCAAGCGTTTTGCTACATTTTACTAGGTCGACGAACACTGCTCAGAAAGGACAATTAATTTTTCATACCCGTACTGCAAACAAAGTATTATTATTATTTTTTTTTTTTTAAGTTCTATTTCAACTCTGTTTTTTGTATAATATCACTTTTCGAGGTGCCTGATTAGGAAAGTCCTGCGTTTTTAACGGTTGGTCTGTATGTATATCTGTTATCAACGTAACTTAAAAACAAATTTCAGGAAATTCAAATTTGGTATTTTGAAATTCGCTTTAGGTTGCCACTTGAAAAGTTTGATCAAGATTGGCAAGTTTGAAAACAAATTAGTAACAGCCTTGATTAAAAAAAAAAAAAAAAAAAAATCATCTAGTCACTATAATAGAACGAGAGGCCTTCGAATTCTATGTTAAATAACACTGCTCCTAAACCTATTTCAGATTATTTTAAAAGTACGTTGAACTTTATTATCGTACACTATTCATCTTAAGACTTAATATGTCCTTATAATATTGAAATGCAGGGTAAGACACACCAGATTATTTACATTAAAAGAATTCACCCGTTTAATGGTTGTCAACCGTTACTTTCTTAACTTTCTGTTAAAGTCCTCTGGTTACGCAATGATATGAAATTTCTGGGTGTCAATTTTTTAATTATATCTAAGTCGATTCAGTAGCTGGCAGATCTACCTATCAGTCGATATGCATCAAAAGTTAATAGACTCCAATTTAGGCCAAGATTCAATTCTAAATGTAAAGTTTCACAAAATTCAGGGCAATAGTTCTTGATCGACAGCTACCAGTAAAATTTTTCAGCACTTACTTCCACACACGGAGTGATCTTTTCTATAAATGGTAAAGTTCTGTTTAAGCCAATTTGAATGCGTAAATCGGTATTTAAAGATTTTTATGCATCCAGTACCTTTTTATTAACGTATAAGAAAGTAGAAAATGGCGTTTGGTTACTATAATTAAATCCACTGTTTCATGGCCACAAATAATTAAGATGAGTTTAATTGAGCTATTTGCTCACATGAATGGCTAGTATGACAACGATCCTTGTAACAAATGCTCTTTCTCTCTTCTTCGTGCCCGTAAAACGGTGGTCGTGATAAAGGAAGCCTTTCAAACGCATAATTTACAAAATCGGGGCTTACATGATCATTTGAAAACTACCTTTTTAAACGTTAAGTGGGGATCAAGTGGAAAATATCTCCTTCATCCCCATTTTTTTTTTTAATCATTTTTACCCCAGTCTTTATACAATACAAATATACACTAAGCGACAGAAAAAAAAAAAAAAAAAAAAAAAAAAAGCCGCACTTGGAAATTTTTCTTTGCACCTTCTACAACCGCCAGTTTTATCACTAAAAAAGCAAATTTTCGAACATATTTTTTTATGTTGTCCTCCCCATACACTTCAGCATTGAGTACAGTGTTAAAAACAAAAAGCAATTGTCAGAAAAACTGTAATTTTAGAAATTATTTAAAAAATGGTAAGAATAAGGCAGTTAACGATAAAACAAAAAGTATTAATTTTTGAATGAAAATCAAAAAATATTTTAATATGTGAGATGACAAAATAATTAATGTTAACGAAATATTGGTAAAATGGTTTTTAGCAAAATATAAAATTTTTTGGCCTTTTAAACTGGAAATTTGGCTTTAGGCGGCCACGTTGCTCATTCAAGCAAGATAACTACAAGTTAAAAAGTAAATATTTAAAAAATCCATTTGTTCAGAACTTAAAAAAGATTAAAAAAAAAAAAAGTGTATAGCAAAATATACTTTCTTCAAAAATAGTCCGGAAGCAATTAAACAAGGCAGGTTAAAAACCAGAAGATCTGCAAAAAAGCCATTATTAGAGACAAATATATATATAAAAAAAAAGACAGTTGACCAAAAATTAAAAAAAAAAAAAATAGCAGTTAATTATCGGGCTGAAGTGAGTATCTCTGATGAGTCAAGTTTAATTTATTTCGAGCTGATGAAAAAAAACTACTAGGACGGTAAAAATGGGACTGACTTAATGAAAACTGCTCTCTTAAAACAGTGACCATTCTCCGTACATTATGGTACGGAGGTGCATACTTTTTCAAAGAATAAAAAAAAATTACATGCTCAAGGGATCCATTAACTCAAAATAAAACGCGGTGATTATAAAAGGAGTGCCTGACCGACTATTTTGGAGGTATTTCAGACTTTTCTTCAGACAACATTTCAAGATGATAATGCACCTTGCTGTACGGCGTCTGTGGTACGTCAGTTTGAATCAAATTGTTAAAATTACCTATCCATTCCCATGAACACCTATATTTATGTAAGTAATAATATCTTTTTCACTCTAAGTTAAATCCCACAAAGAATATCGTAGAATTTCTTCTTTATTGGACATGGAAAAAGTCCTAATCTCAATTTGCTCGAAAATGTTTAGTCATAAAAAGGCGCGGGGAGAGAGAGGAGGATTTGAAATTTGCTGCTTACAACTTTGCAAGAACTAGAAAAATTAGTTACAATATTTAGCACAGTGAAATTTTTTAGATTTATGTCAAAAAAGGGTATAATACTATGCCACTGTGCATAAAAGCAGTCATTCCATATAAAAGTGGAATTAACCCAATGCAGAATACATATTTTTAATAAAAAATTTCTTTGATCTAACAAATAAATAGTTTTATTTCATATATTAAAATATAACTTGTTTATTTCATGTAATAAATCATGATAGAATACAAAGTGTATGGTTATTGCTTTATGTTTTAAAAGAAAGTTTTATGTAGATTTTTATAAAGTACTTTGTAGAGTGTAATAAAGCGAATTATCAAATCGAAAATGTACATTGATATCGTTTCATCCCTTTGGTGTTATGCAAACATGACAGTTTTATTTGTTTCAACCATTAATTTTAGTTATTACAAATAAAAAAAAGTATAAGTCATTTTTTCTGCAGTGCGGCTTTTTTTTTTCGCTTAGTGTACATTTAATTAATATGCTTTTATTAACCTGACATGATGTAACTATTAATGTATGTAACGGAATCTTTCAATTCAATTTTCGGCCACCGCTGGTCTTTCGACTGATCTGAAATTTTGCACACGACTTCATTATCGATGACAACACTACATACAAGTGTTTCCAGGCTCCTACCCCCTCAGGAGCAGGTTCTAGGGGAAAACAAAAAAAAAAAATCTATATATATATAACTCTATCGTATGTGGCATAGGATTTGGCCGTATTTGTGTAACGTCGAGTGGCAACAATTAATCAATTATTATTTTTTTTGTTATTTTGATTAAAGATTTAAAAGCATGCAAATAGTGTGGTGTGTCCCTCACACGACTTTCTTCTACCCTGCATTTTAATACTACACAGATATTTTGTGCTTTTCAGTAAAAGCGTGTTCTTTAATTTTTTAAAAGTATAATTTTATTTTTAATACAATTACAAAGATAATAAATAGTTTTAAGAGTGGGGATTTCATAAATTATTTTAATGTATTATATAATTAGGTAAGCATCAGAGATAGAGTTTGGCTATAATCTGTCATTCTAAACATAAATACAAACCAGTGCAGTTCCACAGATGTGCAGGGAGGTCAAAATCCACTGCGTCACCGTAGCCAGGTATTTTCCGGTGGTAATGAGATAAACGGAATGGAGTCGCAAATCGGCAGTCACTGTGATTCTTCCCGAAATCACGAAGCGCACGGCTGCGATACGCATGGGTTATCCCGCACAGTCTGCATTCTTCCTTCTGGGAGAGCTCGCAGATTTTATCTTCAAGAACAGAAAAAGAAATGTTATTGCATAGTTTAGTAGGTGAAAAATGAGAGTTCCGATTACTTCTAATCAAAATACGTCTGATTTCATCAGAAGTATTTGAGATGAGTAAAGCTTGAAATTCATGGTAAATAAAACACGTATTGAAAACCATAGCCTCTTTAACTAGAGGCTTGTCGCGTAGCTCGGAAACTAGGCAACAGTTGAAGCGGTAGACAGCGCCATCTGGTACAGATTGCGCGACTTTTTTATTCAACAGCCACCAAAAATTTTTAAAAGTGGTATGCGATATACAAAAAAGGCGAATAGAATCGAAGAAACGCCGATTATATATATCATGAATCACTTCTTTAAATTATTGGTGAGGGTTGAATAAAAAAGTCCCATAATCTGTACTAGGTGGCGCTGTCTACCGTTTCAACTGTTGCCTAGTTTCCGAGCTATGCGACAGGCATCTAGTTAAGGAGGCTATGGTAAAACTTAAGAATTTCCTAAAACACAGAAAGTAAAAGCGGAAGAAAAATCATAGATCCTGCATAGATTATGAAACACTTCTCAACATCACAGAATGTAGTTATAGTAAATACTATTAAATAAAAGTAAACTATCTGAAGTCCAATTTCTACTTATATCCTAAAATATACCGGGATGTTTTTGCACGTCCCACTTACACAATTGTTAATGCTAATCACACGCTATTTATTCTGTAGGAAGCATTTTTTGTGCTTTCGATTGCATCCACAATCCGAAACTCTATAATCCGGCAGCACCCCAAAAGCAGCACTAATGACTTTTTTTTCCCCTTTTTTTTCTTTTTCTTTTTTTTAACCTCCGCCCGTAAATCATAGTACTACTCAACTTGTTATTCACAGCATGCTTGCCATTTTTTATGGATCGTTGGTAAAGCTTACGGACTTTCATTTAATTGGATTGATTTACGGACTAGAGTGAAATTTTTTCCAGGTTCATCAGGAGGATGACAAAAATTCCCAAAAAGAACAACGAAATTTTTGTCTCGCTATGGCAATTCTAAAAGTTATTAATATAAGTAACTAATGAACGTGCATATGTTAATCAATCAATGGCAAACTGAAAAACAAAAAAAGAATGAAACAAATGAAATTGACTGACCTATTGAATGGCATTGCTAAATTCCTTATCTCATTTGTTATTAAACCAGTTTTAATATCAATTTAGTATTATTATTATTATTAGTGCAAAAATAAACGATCTGTATTACTGTTTTATAATTGTTATTTAAAAATTTTTAATTTGTTTCAAACGTTATTCTAATTATTTTCGTTTCTGACAAGGCTTTGCATACATTTTTTAAAACTAATTTTTAAAAAATATTTCTCTAGATGCTGTGACTGACATTTTCGGAACACCTCTAATCCGGAAAAGTCCGTAATCCGGCAAGCCGTATTATCGATGCTTCACTGTATGTTATTGAGGTGAAAACTTCTTTAGGCGCGTTGAGCACTTTTGGGTGAACAAAAATCAGAAAACTCGCGTCAGCGTCAGCGAAGGTTTTCCATTTGAAGTGAAAACTTCTTCAGGCATGTTGAGCACTTTTGGGGGAACAAAAATCATGAAACTCGTGTCATCGTCAGCGAAGGTTTTCCATGAGAATCAAAAGTGGAATTCGAGATTTCACCTGATTTACACGTTTTGGGGTGTCCTGAATCGGTTTTCTTTTGTATATGAGCTACTAATTAAAATAATTTCATGAGTAATCAATATTTTTTCTAATATAAGGCTTAGTTCATTTAATGTGAGTAGCTACAAATATTGTGCCGAATCCTATAATAGAGATCATAAATACTTCTTTACAAACCAAAAATAATCCGAAAATAATAACCTAATAGCTCGACGATACAATTCACAAGTTACTTAGTTTTCACTTCTATCGGCAGTCCCCAAAGACTGCTTTGATTATTATTATTTTTTTTTTTTTATCATTCATGCAGTATAAGGACATTGAAATATACTTTATGAAAAAAAAAATTACAATTTAACGTAGAAAATTTCAAAATCTCAACTGTATTTGGCACTCAAAACAATTGGGGTTCATTGATGCAGCGGATTAAGTCTTTTTCTCTGCATCAGTTGTTCTGTTGAGGTGAAAGTAATTTTATAGGCAAAGTGAAAATAACGAGGCAGTTCCTTTACTTTCAGTGAGGTCAGCCTTGGCGACCCAGTTTGGCGAAAAATAGTAGTTTAGGGTTCCCGAAGTTTCGAAGCTCTCCGATGCACAGGAGCCTAAATCTCGAATTTTCCAAGGATTTCTCGATAGAAACTACGCCAAGCCCCATCGCCAAAAGGCATAAATAGAAGTCAGTCGACTTCTGCGAGTGAGTGTGTAGTCACTGCGATTCAAAGTTGTTCAGAGACCTATTCTGAGCGACTGAACTTTGGCGATTGTGCTCCAAGTGGTTGAATTTCGTTCGTGAGCTAGCAGAAATTTCTGCTCTGGAGTATTGGATGTTATTTGCTTTACTCCTGTAGAACAAGTAATGAGCTCTTTCCACCGTCGTCTGCTCAATCACGTGATAGAGGAAAACGAATAATCGAATTCAATTAAATATTGTTCTTAGGAACAAAAGTGTTAATATAAAATAAAATAAAAGTAATATTGTGCATTTGTCAACAGTAGAATAGTTTTATTGGTAAATTTAATAATTTTTTAAAAACACTTTATGTGTTTATTTATTTTTAACTGTAAGAATTGATTTTTGTATGTTCTCGTGTAACTGTTACATTAACTGATCTAGCAATAAATAATAGCTTGTTCTTGTGGAATGTTTATGGATTATAATTTGAAATTTTAAAATGTTTTCATTTAGTTTAATTGCATTTAGGTGTTACAACAAGTTAATTAACTTAGTTACTGGTCTAAATGGATTTACGCAGTACGATATTGCACTGTCACTGATTTAAGTACCAAAAATCAGAGTATTTAACATGTTCTCCATGAACATCAGTAACAAATATAAACTAAATGGTGATTGTAAATGTATACAGCAAACAGAAGATGATGAATAATGATATCAAATGGATTAAAAATGATGATGTATAAAGAAAATAACACAAATTAAATACGATTGCTCAAAAATAAGAATATAAAATATGTTATTTCAGCAATCGCTCTAGATAAACAAGACTTCGTCTGCTATTTGTTTTTCCTCTATCATGTGACCTCTGACGTCAGGTGGGAAGAGCCCATTGTTCCCTTGGACTGTCTCTGAACTCTCATCCAATAGAGACTTTTGTAGTACGAATGACAGCTTCGTTGGACTGTTTCCAGAATATTCAAAGAATTAACAATACTACTGGAGAATATTCTTTGTAACAATAGTTTTGTTGTTCATAATTGAGAAGTTTCGTCGAATAAAGAGCATTCATCGAGTAGAACCTGCCTTTTTCTTTACGAACTTTTTTCTCACTCAAGAGTGTCGATAAAGCTTTTCGTAACAATAAGATAGGTTGAATTATTTACTCATATATATTTTTACAAGGTATTTAAAATAATTAGCTTATAAAGTAATTATTTAGAATTTATTACTGTAGAATGCCCGTCAGTCGAATTGTTATTTTAAATAATGTTTCTCACATTAATGATTTCGACGACAATTTCAAAACTTAAAAAGTTACATTTCCTTTTCCGCTTTTTTTTTTTTTTTTTTTTTTTTTTTTTTTTTGAAGAAAAATTGTTTGTGTTTTGTTTAAGTACACATAATATTTAGATTGATTGGTATGATAGGAAACTTACCATTGTTGTGGGCCATTTCACTACAATGATCTCGACCACAGCAAGGACACAAAACGTACGATGTTGCCATTCCTAATAAATAAACGAAAAATGTAAAAATCATACGGTCATCTGTTTTTTCTGTTTGAGATATAAAGGGTTACGTGAAATCACGTGTTGCGCATGTGAAATCATGTTTTGCCCAACTCCCCCCCTCTCTTGATGACAAAATTTCTAAAATTCCGGAAATTGGTTTTTAGGTATTAATGTTAGTTATAATTCAGAGCAAAAATCTTACGTGCATCTGTTTTTTTTTTTTTTTCTCGGAATTTCTAAAATCCCAGAAATTTGTTTTTAAGTACTTGTATTAGCTTTATTTGAAAGCAAAAAATTTACGGATATCTGTTTTTTTGTTTAAGATATAAAGCTTTTTGTAAAGTTACGTTTTTGCCCTCCCTCCGCCCCTTAAGGAGCAAATTTTGTAAAATTGCTTCTTAGTGAATGCCTACTCACACCAGGAATGTTTTCATCAAATTTCATGCTTTTAGGTGCAGTGAAGGGGTTGAGATGGCGATGGGGTTGAGAGGCTTGGCGATGATGAATCACTCACACACTCACTCAGGACAAACGATTATATATATATATATATATATATATATATATATATATATATATATATATATATATATCAGGCTTTGCCCGCTTCACTGGTCACTATATCTAAATGAATTTAAAAAAAAAAAAGAATAATCACTTTCATATCGTTTTACAAATAGGAATTGAAAAAGAAAATACACTGAAAATGCTCAAAAACTTCGCTTCGGGTCCTCGCTGACTTGGGCAGAGATTTCTTCAACGCAACATTTCGGGTGGTTCTCTCTGATGCTTGCGACATCGCCTTACTCGTGAACTTCAGTTTGTGTGCTTATCGGACGACAGTTTTAAAACGTAGAGTATCGAAAAATATCGAAGTAGACCGCAGGTTTCTTTTAGTTAAGCCAAATCGTTATTCCATGAAATATCGATGAAGAGGAAATCTTAATTCCAAGAATAAGTCAGAAGATACTGCAGTTCTAGCACAAAAAATTATTTTTATTCAACTTCTTCCGGAATATTCATTAAATAGAGTACATGCATCCATTAGAACCTGCTTGTTGTATTTATTTGGTAGGAAGTATGAATTCCTTATTCGTATCAGCCGTGAAGATAATCAGAAGAAGCGTTATGTCGCAAAAATACCACAGGCAAGCGAAATCTTTAATGCAATCATTTAATAGAAATCCAAGTCATCATATGTCTTACAATTTCAATAACACATAAATTCCTTTGAAGAAATTGACAGTACAAATAGTCACCCGAAACATCCAGAATAAAGTTTTTTATGTATAATATATGGAAGGATGAGTATGAATTAACATTACAGGTACGGAATGGACACGGGGAGAGAAGCAAATCCACAGACGTCTTAACAGGAACAGCGAAGAGGCAGAAGTGATGAAATTGTTGGCTGGATACATTACACAAAACCACATAAAAAATTAAGCCAAGACAACACCCAACTTTTTCAGTTACATCTAATTTAGTGTAACTTTTTAAAATATATTGGCGATTGATTTCGTAGCCAAAAAATCCGTTATCAGTTCGTGAGAATCTGGCAAACCAACCTTAACTCTTGACCACAAGAATTTTATCGTTAAATTTTTATTCATATACTTTAGTCTAAGAAGAATACGCGATTTCTATTTATAAGTAACAGATGTGAGATCTGTTCAATGTTCAAAAATGACATCAGGAAACATTTTATTCTGTTTTATTTAATTGAGATGAAACGAATTGTTCTCTACAGAATTAAGCGATTGAAAGATCATCTCTTGCTTTTATTATTCTTATTCTTATTCTTATTTTTTTTAATGAAAGGAATAGAATGGCTTGCTCTTTTTTGTAAGAAGGAATGAAGCCGCAAATATTAACTCGTTTTTTATACAGATAGAAAATGAATTAGGAAAGAATTAAATTTATCAGAAATGTAGTACATAATTTAGAATATGTGATTTTCGATATCACATATTTCTCCCCTTCGTCTGAAAAAGAAAGAGGTGTTGCCCAGCACAACACATATTCTACATATCGAACAGAAAAATTATATATATGTATAAGATATCAAAAGAAATGTATATGTAAACAGTTGTACAACTTTGTATGAAATATATGGGGTAGCTACCATTACATTTTTTTTTTTTTTTAATATGTGCACATTTTCACTCATGTCCATGAGAATATTCTCCAGTCATATTAGTTTTTATTTTTTTTTAAATATATGCTTCATAGTCCATTGCATATACGATTTGTTGATATATCTATATATCACTGACAGTCACAATGAAAAAGTAGTAATATTGGATATCATGTATTTTTCTAACTATTTCTTCTGCTAAATTCATAACTATACTTTGTTTGCAAACATAATAGTACTTTGTGGAAATAGTATTCATTACAATAGAAAATAATATATATAAATGCAAAAATGAAATATAAAGAAGCAAAATTATCTAAAACTAAATATACAATACACCAAATGATGTGTAAGAAACATCAGAAAAAAATTGTCAAAATAAAAATATGAAAAAAAATATGATGTGGGATAGTGGGAATAACACCATAAAATATAAGCAAAAATGTGTTTTGGCCAATTCCAGCCAGGGAAGCTGTTCAATTGTGTTAGGCATCCACCGTAACACGAACAACCCACCTTACTCTTGTGTGAACACAAGTATATGACTCAGGCTTAGGGCCTTCGTCCTAGATGAATAGGGCATGTAAAAAAACAGCTCCACCACGCCATTACGAAAAACGTACGATCGGGAGCACCTCAAAAACAGGGACGAGAGATTTTCAAATGAAAAAATAGAGAATTACTAGTTTAATATCATACTAGAATTCTCAAAATTGGATGCTCTCAATTGAGTTGATGATTCTTGGGGCAATAATTTTGAACGAATCATCTTCTCAAGGAGGGATAATTATTTAAAAAAATTTAAAAAAAAGGTGTAGATTCAATGATTTGATATCTACAAAAATTATTAAAAAGTCATTCCAAGAAAATTGAGAGCATAAAAAAGTCACGATCGGTAATATTCACACATTGACACATTTATGGAAATACGTGTTGCTAGCATTCAGTGGCGGATTTAAGGGGGGGGCTAGGGGGCTGAAGCCCCCCCCAAAACACTGACTTTCACCATTGAATATTGCAATTGTAAACTTTTTATTTGTCTAGAATAACATTTTGAAAAATCTCAGCCCCCCCCAAAAGTCAAGTTCTGGATCCGCCACTGCTAGCATTGCAAAACGTTCAGATTATTCAAAAATGTGAAAATTCAAAAATTTTAAATGATATATTATAACATTATGTGTTCAATGAAATGGCATAAGATATTATTATTATTTTTTTTATTTATGAACTTATTTATTTATTTTTGAATACTAAACAATGTGTAATTTAAGTGTTTTTGACAAGTGTGTAAGATGCAAATGTGTGTAAATTGTAATTCTTATGTTCTTAAATAAATGTTAATATAACGTAAGAGTATATTTTTATAATTTTGTCATAATTCCTTTTTTTTTTTTTTTAGAAAATATGTCAAATATATCGATTTGAATAAAAGAATATGCAACATTTTAGAGTAATACTGTTATGTCAATTGCACCCTTGAACATGCAATAAGTGGGCCCGCCAATAATGGCATGCAATGATGCAGTAAGCACAACAAAGTTCCCTTGGCCACCGGGAATTGCAGCAAAATATTTACATATTCCTTTTTTTTTTTAAACTATGTAATATAAATGCTGTTAAGAATATCTTTTGAGAAACTGATATATTGATTGTAAAATAAAAATTCAAATTATAAATATTAAATAAATAAAGTATAAAAGTCATTTATGAGTATATGATTTTTATGACAATAAGTTTACCCCTGCAGTGGTACCCCTGCAATGGTAACTCGTTCCACTTTTTTTTTTTTTTTAAGGATTTGCCTTATTTTTCCTTGGACGCAAATTATATGTGTGTGTAGATTTTGGAATAGCATTGAAATTATTTGGTGTGCATTTTTGTCTTGGACGTAGATTATATGAGTGTGTAGGGGTTGATATGTTTTGAAAAGTGTTTTGATCATTTGTAGCACAGTTATCAACTAAGTGTGTGTTTCTGGGTGGAGCTAGCAACAGTCTATCCACATGTACCTTAAATGCAGACTCATCAGGGTAGTTTATTCTTTTTATTGAAAATACAACTGGTGAATGCTTTTTAAATACAATAAAAGGACCATAATATTTAAGTCTAAATCTGTCAGTAGATTTTAAATATACTATATCTTTTTCGAAAATGTTTCTTAACTTTCTTTTTCTTTGATAATAGTTATAGCTTCTTTCTTGAGACATTTTAATATTATTATAAGCTTTATGATAAATTTTATCAAGGTCATGCATTAGTTTATAAACATCAACATTTCTATCAAGGAATGGTTGGTTGCACTGAGAATCATATGTATCAAAAATTAACGATAATTCTCTGCCAAAGTGTAGGAAACTTGGTGAAAATTGTGTAGACGAATGTTTTGATCCATTATACAAAGATTTATGAATATTGATAGCATTTGCAAATGTGTGTCCTTCTTGTAGGAGTGTTTTTATGGAATATTTTATACTTTTGTTTATTCTTTCAGAAATAGCGTTGCTTTGTGGATGAGCAACAGAAGAGTGTAAAATTTTGATACCTAGTGTGTCGTTGAAATTGTCATAAACATATGACGTGAATTGGGGTCCAAGATCTGAAAGAATTACAGATGGACGACCATGTGTGGATATGTAAGAAAATAAACATTTAACAATTTTTTGTGCAGATGTATCCGTTAAGGGATAAAGTTCTGCATGTCTTGAGAGATGGTCAATTACGGTCAATATGGATTGACCATTTTCGAAAGGACCTAACAAATCAGTAGATATAGTATGTCCAGGAAATTTCGGTGTGTAGGTTGGCTGTAAAGGTGCATTAAGTATACGATGATGTTTTGATTGTAAACAATTTGTAGAAGATGCAACAAAATTTAATGTGTCGTTGTACATTCCTCTCCAAAAAAAATCTAGATGATAAAAATTCGTAAGTTTTTGTAAATCCGAAGTGTGATAAATGAGAAATAGTTAATGTCTTAGCTTTTAATTTTTCTGGCACAACAATACAGTAAGTATATGTGTCATTGCAAGTGTCATACTTTTTTATCATTAGAACTTTAGTATCAGGATGTATAAAAAAATTAGAAAACTTTTTAGATGATCCTTTTCTTAAAATTTCATTATATATAGGAGATAATTTATCATCCTTTTTCTGTTCAAACACAAAAGTGTTATTTGATATTTCCAGGAGGGGATCTTTATTACCATTTTGGCCAGAAATAAGAAAGTTTAATTGATAATTATTTTTACCTTTTTCATAATTTTCATGACCATTTGTACTCACCTTATCAGGATCAATTTGAATGACAGGAAGATTTTCTTCAAAAACAATCTTCAGATTAGTAGAAAGGTTTTCTTGATTTTCATCTAAGTTACATCTGGACAAATAATCAGCTAAAATATTGCTAGAACCAGGTATATGTTCAAAAGAATAAGAATATTCAGAAAGGTCCATAAGCCATCTAGTAGTAATGTCTGCAGGATTTGTTGTTTTCTTATATTTTTTTAAAGGTGCACTGTCCGAAAGAATTAAAAAATTTCGATTATATAAATAGTACTTAAATGCAAGTACAGATCTATGTATGGCCATTAATTCTAGTTTCAATGAAGGATATTTTTGTTCAGAGGGCTTTAATGATTTTGAAAAATATGCAATGGGCAAAAGTCTATCGCCAAATTTTTGCATAAGTACACCTGAAATTGCAACTTTTGATGCGTCTGTGTTTACGAAAAATTTTTTGTTCCAATCAGGTAATCTAACAATTGGAGGTTTGAAAAATAATTGTTGCAATTTTTCAAAAATTTCTTGATGTTTCTGTGTCCACTTAAAGGTGACTTTAGGTTTGGTTAAGTCAATTAATGGCTGGACAATTTGAGAAAAAGTTGGTAATAATGATTTATAATAAGTAGCAAGTCCTAAAAATCTTTTCACCTATGTTTCTTAGTAGTTGGTACAGGAAATGAATTAATTTTAATAATATTAGCCTGCACCGGAGAAATTGTATGATTTTGAATGTGAAAACCTAAATAATCTACTTCTGTTTTGTGAAATGAACATTTGTTAGGAGTTAAAGTTAAATTGTACTTTTTTAAAACATCGAATACCTTCCTTAATTTAAACATTGTTTCTTCAAATGAGTTAGCCCCTAAAATTAAGTCATCTTGATAGGAATAGATTCCATCTTCCTGAATTTCATCTAAAAGTGAAATCCTGAATTTCATCATAAGTGATTGAAAAATAGAGCTAGCTGTTTTAAGACCAAAACATAATCGTTTATATTTATATGAACCAAACATTGATGTAAATGTAACATAATCTTGAAATTTTTCCGGTAAATCAATTTGATGATATGCTTGTTGAAAATCTAATGACGTAAAATATTTATATGATGATAAATTTGAAATAATAGTTTGAATTTTTGGTAAAGGGTAAGAAGAACCCTGAATTACCGTGTTTAGCATTCTTAGATCTAAAGCTAGTCTGAATCTTTGTTTTCCTGAACCATCCGGTTTCTTTTTTAACAAAAGGATGGGACAGGCCCATTCGGAGCAACTACGCTCAATGATATTAGCATCTGCAAGTTCTCTAATTTGATTGAGAGCTTCGTTTTGCAGAGCTTGAGGTATTGGGAAAGGAAGAGTTTTTATTGGAAAATCATTTGTGAGCTTTAAATTTGGAATAACTTTATCAGTATGTCCTAAGGTTGCTAAAGATTTTGAAAAAACAGCAAAATTTTCGAATAGTAATTTTTGCAACTGCTCTTTTTCTTCTTTACATAAGTGATCAAGTTTGAAGTCAGAATGAGTTAAATCTGTTTTTCTTTTGTTTAAAATTTGTTCAGATGGTTGAATTAAATTGACAGAGTGTTCAGTTTTGTTTTTAAATTCCGTGTGATTGCCATCATTCAAAATAATTTCACTTACATCAAAATTTTTGATTTGTTGAACCAAAGCAATTTTACCTATATTCATGTTTTTGTTAAGATGAACACTCTTTTCAGAATTATTTGATACATAAATCTGGAAATTATAAATTTCTTTTATATGATTTTTCCTATTGTAACTTTTTTGGAAGTCCTTGAATGATATAAGAGAATCGTAAAAATTTATCTGTTTATCTTCATTTCCCTCAAACATATATTCAGTAGGATCAGGTTTTAATTTGGTGAATACCTTAATTGCTTTTGTTTCATAAGGGTTGAGAATGCATTTAGAATGTAAATATGCAGGAATGCAATTTTTTTTATGTGCACGATCAGTATGATTGTGATTACAAGTACCATCATCCTCTTCATTACAAGAGTAAAATGGAATTGATGTATCATTTATTTTTAGTAAGTCATGAGCAAAATCAATTTGGATGTTATTATGTTTAATGAAATCAATTCCAAGAATTCCTTGGAAGGACGAGGATGAAGGGATATCAACAATATAAAATGTATGGTGAAAATTCTTTTGTTCAATTTTAAAAGATGCACTTATACATGATGAGAAATTAACCTCAGAATTGACAGTCTTAATTGTAATATTAGAACCTTTTCTTTTATATTTCAAAGATGTTTTGATTTGATTAAACAATTTTTGTGAAAGTAGACTTAACGAACTGCCTGTGTCAATTAAAAAATTTACTTTTGATTGAGCCATCACTGCATTAATAAGTGGTAAGGAAGAAGCATTTTGATATACGTTACAAATATATTTACTTCTTTGCTCCGTTTCTGTTTGAATAGCTACATTGTTTGAAATCGTAATGATAGAATTTGTTTGAGAGGCAACAGAATTAACTAGCCTACGATTTGTTAATTTTGGTATATCATTATTTTGCGTAGAAAATACTGGTGATTGTAGAGATTGAGAAATATTCTCACCAGTAGGAATAAATCTCTCTATCAGTTTAAATTCCTATCCTCTTTAAACTTTGTGTTGTCTCGAAAATTTGCTTCAGAATTTTGTTGGTGTGAGTAGTGTCGATAATCTTGTTTTCTTAAATTTTGTCTCTTCCATCTGAAGCAATATTTAGCAGTGTGTCCATATTTCTCACAAATTTGGCAAATTCTAGAATTGAATTTGTTTCTACTTTGTCTATTTTGGAAGAAAGTTCTTTTATTTTTAAAGTGTATTTGATTATCAGCAAATCTGTGCATTTTTGGAGAATATTTTCTTCTCTTGTTTTGCAATTGATGGTTCTGCTTATCATGATAGTCTTTTTTATCATCCTGTGTACATGATAAGTTGTTAACTTGTTCAGTCAAAAAATTGATTTTCTCCAAAATTATGTTAGTGTTTGTGTCTGTGTTTTCTGTGTTTTTTGTCATATCCTCTGTCACATGAATCTCAAAGAGTTTTTGAGCCCTATCAACAGCTTCTTTGTATTTATTAATACCTTCCTCTTGAAGCTTAATTCTAATGTTTGGTGGTATACACGAAATAAATTTAGAGAATTTTAGTGAATTCAATGCTTCCGTGTCATAAATATCAGGAAATGCTTTTGATGCGACACAATTTAATCTGTGTGCAAAATGTTTTGGCGACTCCGATTTCATCATTGTGAAGTTATTAAATGAATTAATGTTATATGTTGACGACGGTAAAGAAAAGAAATTAGTAAATTCTTTTTCGATAAATTCCAGATCAGTCGCATTATATAAAATTTCATTTTCTAACATGAATTTTTGTGCAGGACCGATCAATTTACTTTTTAGAATCAAAATGATTTCTTTAGATTTTATACCACCGATCTCTGCATACGATGATCAAAAAAGAATTTAAGAAAATTTGGATCCCCATCAAAAGTTGGAATCATAATATTGGTGGCCATTATTACTAAATAATTTAATTACCAAAATTGAAAACTGAATATTATGTATATATACTATATATTGAATATGTATCACCTATAAATATCTATAAAACTTTCACTACCAAAAATAAAATATGAAAGATTGCACAAAATGTATTTTGACTTGAATAATTTCTTTTTGGAAATATATTAAATATTAATATATATATATATATATAAGATCTTAATATGTAAGATCAGTCATGGCAGAAATTAGCTGTTATAAAATACATGTTGTGCAATAAATCAATATAAATTATAAATGTATAACCCACAAAACTTTATGAAAATATGTAAAATTTCTGTCGATTTATGATATAAACTGTATGCAACATATATATATACAAACGTTTGCTCAAATGTAAGTTGTATGAGCAATAACTATTTAAAGAAATGAGTAAATAATACTTATTATTACTATTATTTTTTTTTAATTATTTGCAAAAATATGAACAAAATTATATATATATTGCATAAATAAATAATTTTATAAATTCAATTGTTAAATAATAGAACGAATGAATGTTATTGTAAAAAAATATGATAAATATTAATTTTTCAATGTCATAATTTAATATTAAAAATATCAACATTTATATCACGTAAATTATGAAACCATATATCATATGAGCAAGTTACCTTTATAACAAGCAAAATTAGTATGAAAAGAAAATAAATGAAATGAAATACAGAAATGTATTATAATGTTATTGTTATTATTTAAATACTCACAATGTTATATATATGTATTTTAACTATTTATTTCATGTATAGAAATTAAGAAATAGTTTACTTACTTGCACAGAAATATATCTTTTTTTTTTTTTAATAATTAATACGTAGAATTATTATTTTATTTTATTTTATTTTAATACGTTGAGTTTTTTTATAAATAGATATTTTAATGGTATTGTTGTTAGTATTGCGTCAATAGTAGTCACACTTAAAAAATTTGTAAATTCATACAAAATGTAATTTGAGGAAGCGGCTTATTATATGAGGAAGCGGACATTCAAAACACTATAAATTGAAAACATTTGTCGCTGGAGTATCACGATAATAGTTCTTCTTCAAGCCTGATTTTTAAAAAAAGCAAACGGAATAGTCAGTATCGGACTGACGTTCAATAAAAAATTTCTTTTGAAGAATTTAATCACCTGCTGAAATAATTATCGAATGTCGACTAGAAACACGAAAGAAATTCTTTGCATTGATTTTAAATCAGCAGCATACATATGACAGGAATTCTGGAGAAATGTTGTCATGAAAATTGCATGAGGCGAGACAAACACTGAACACCACAGCAGGCAGAGAAGCAAACACATACGGACGACGGCAACCACAATCTGCTCCACCAGTGCACAGAATAACGGGCCTCAAATACGGAATCGGCAGAGACATCGGACGATCACAAGCGAAGCCAGACAGAAAACAGGAACAGGGACCTCTTGACAGGAACACCGACACTACAGACATCACCAGCATAGGCAGTCCAACAAACAGAAGATAAAGTTCTTAAAACTGTTTCTATTATTGTTCCGATAATACATATATATTTAAATAATATATAAAAGTTTTTACTCTGAAGGGTTAGTGCTTATAGGCGAAACAACTGCAGCAGATAAAGTAATAGTGAAAAGCAACACAGGCATAAAAATTTCAAGGTAGTTCAAAAGTTCATCCGAAAAAGAAAATTTTATAATGTTGCAGTTTTTTCTCCTCCCCGTGCCCATTTTTAAATTCTTGCATAAATTTTCTAAGATCTCGCCTGGTATGAAGCACCACATAATATGTTGTATTTATTTGGTAGGAAGTATGAATTCCTTATTCGTATCAGCCGTGAAGATAATCAGAAGAAGCGTTGTCGCAAAAATACCACAGGCAAGCGAAATCTTTAATGCAATCATTTAATAGAAATCCAAGTCATCATATGTCTTACAATTTCAATAACACATAAATTCCTTTGAAGAAATTGACAGTACAAATAGTCACCCGAAACATCCAGAATAAAGTTTTTTATGTATAATATATGGAAGGATGAGTATGAATTAACATTACAGGTACGGAATGGACACGGGGAGAGAAGCAAATCCACAGACGTCTTAACAGGAACAGCGAAGAGGCAGAAGTGATGAAATTGTTGGCTGGATACATTACACAAAACCACATAAAAAATTAAGCCAAGACAACACCCAACTTTTTCAGTTACAGCTAATTTAGTGTAACCTTTTAAAATATATTGGCGATTGATTTCGTAGCCAAAAAATCCGTTATCAGTTCGTGAGAATCTGGCAAACCAACCTTAACTCTTGACAACAAGAATTTCATCGTTAAATTTTTATTCATATACTTTAGTCTAAGAAGAATACGCGATTTCTATTTATAAGTAACAGATGTGAGATCTGTTCAATGTTCAAAAATGACATCAGGAAACATTTTATTCTGTTTTATTTAATTGAGATGAAACGAATTGTTCTCCACAGAATTAAGCGATTGAAAGATCATCTCTTGCTTTTATTATTCTTATTCTTATTCTTATTATTTTTAATGAAAGGAATAGAATGGCTTGCGCTTTTTTGTAAAAAGGAATGAAACCGCAAATATTAACTCGCTTTTTATACAGATAGAAAATGAATTAGGAAAGAATTAAATTTATCAGAAATGTAGTACATAATTTAGAATATGTGATTTTCGATATCACACTGCTTATGTCTTTAGGGGTTATTTTCTACACTCAAAAATGTCGACAACTTTCATAACAATATCACTAAACGCTCAATCTAAGGGCTGAATGTTCATTAAATAAAGTGCGTTTGTAGACTAGAACCGGCTTGTATCTTTAAGAATTACTTTCTACACGAAAGAAATGTCAATATTTTTTGTAACAATATCATTATAGGCTCTTCTACGGACTAAATATTCATTAAATAAAGTGCATTCTCGTTTAGAACCTGCTCATGTCTTTAAAAATTACTTTCTACACGCAAAAATGTCGACAACTTTCATGAAAGTATCATTACAGGCTCTATTTACGTGCTGAATATTCAATAAATAAAGTGCGTTCGTCGACCAGAACCTGCTTATGTCTTTAAGAATTACCTTTTTACAAATTTACAAATATACAAATTTACAACGTTCTACGTCCAACCGTTTTTGAGTCATGCGAGATGCATACACACACACACACGCAAACAAACAGACATAATGAAAATCGTTATTACAATACTTTCTTATACTTTGTATAAGGAAGTAAAAAGCAAGCTTAATTATTACTTTTGACTGAGTGCAGTATGAACCCCAATATATGGGTAATATGCACACATGTTTTCAATAGCTAAAAATCATTACTTTGTGAGTAAGCACCTAATAATTTACAAAAGTGGTCCATTTTACCCAGTCTCCCTTAATTTCTTCTCGAGGGTGAAATTCGACTCATTTTAGCGTCGATATATTTCTGAATTTTCACATTTACTTGAATTTATTTTCCCTATTAACTCGATGCTTTTGGGTCATGAATTATGTATAAGAAACTTTGTCAACGCTTGCGCGTGCGCAGTTAAATATGACTTAGTAGAAATGCTCTTATTTCGTCAGATATTGAATACTTTTACTTCTTTGATACAAAGTAAAATGAAGCATTGTAATGCCGATTTCCAAAACCAAAACGGATTTTGTATCTCGCATAGCTCGAAAACGAATGGTCATAGAATGGAAATTTATATATTTGTGACTGTCTAGGTTTAGACCTCCAACTTTGGCTTTGACATAAGCTCCCTTTTTAGAGATATCTACAAATTTACATGATTTTTCGGGACGAGTGTATGTACGTATACGTATGAGTATGTAAATGTGTGCTTGTATCTAGCATAAATCAAAAACAATTGAGCGTAAATGCTGAAAATTTGTATGAAAGTTTGTTATAACAGTTATGCACCTCCCTTTTTAGTTTTTCGTTTTGGAGATATTTACGAACAATATTTTCATAATGATCAAAAATCCAGAATTTCGGTCATTACATATATGACCTATCGTAACAGAGATTTCAACTGAAGCTTTTTGTGATAGAGCACATAATGATATTGTTATGAAGGTTGTTGACGTTTTTGCGTGTAGAAAGTAGTTAGTAAAGACAAAAGTTATTGTTATGACAAATTTTCAAGTGGCAGTCTAAGTAGCTGCAACTTGGAAACAAAATGGCGGAACAACTTGCCCAGCGAAATCATTCACGATATTTGTATGATAAAATCACTATCCAACTTTGATTCAAACTAATTCAATATTTCAAAAATCATTGTGATAAGAAATTTTCAAGTGGCACCATGACTTCAAGTAGCCACCACTTGGAAACAAAAAAGCGAAATGAGATACCTAGTGAACTTATCTGAGATATTTGAATGATAAATCCACTACCCAAAATTGATACGGATTGATTCAGGATTACAAAAGTTATCCTGATGACAAATTTTCAAGTGGCCGCCACATGGAAATAAAATGGCGGAGCTAGTTACCAAGCGTACTTATCCAAAATATTTGAACCATAAGTTCACAATCCAACTTTGGTTTAAATCAGTTTAGTATTTTAAAAGTTATCGTGATGACACATTTTCGAGTGGCAGCTTGATATCAAGTGATTGCAACTTGGAAATAAAAGGTCGGAACAAGTTGCTCAGTGAACTCATCCAAGGTATTGGTATGATAAGTTCACTGTCCAACTTTGGTTCGAATTGAATCAGTATTTAAAAAGTTATCATGGTTATAAATTTTCAAGCGGTAGCCTGATTTCAAACTGTCCTGCTTAATTTATAACACCTACACTTTGTTAAAAATGGTGGATAATGTTTATTATTATACTTAGTTGAGACCCTTATATGGTCTATGTCTATGTATACATCAAAATTCAAACAAATCCGGTCTTAAATACATTTTATACAATTTGAATTTGAAATTTTCAAGTGGTCTCTATTTGAAAACAAAATGGAGACATCTATCGGACCACCTGCATTGTGCATCGGTTGTGCATCTATCGGACCACCATTTTGCTCCACCAAACAAAATGGGGGAGCAACTTGGTTAACAAATTCATGCAAGATATTTATAAGTTAAATTTGCTGTCCAAATTTGGTTCGATTTCGGAAGTTATCGTGATATTAAATTTTCAAGAGGTAGCCTGATTTCAAGGGGCCCCGCTTAATTTAAGTCCCCCATTTTTGCCAAAATGGCGAATAAAGTTCATTAATAAATATGTTTGGGAGCAACTATAGTATTTCCCCTGAGCTAGATTTGGCGATTTTTCGTTGGCGATTATGGCTAAATCATAAATCATATAGCATAAATGATAAAATCGTAAGCTAAACTATAAATCATAAAATCATAAATCCAAAATAAATAGCATGCAGGCTGCCATATTATATCGCAAACAATCCAGAACGACATCGTTATCGTTCAAATCGGCGCCAAAGAAAAATCGCCAAATTCAGCTGAGGGGAAATACTATAGTTGTGCCTTTGTTTGAGACCCTTATGGGGTCTGTATTTATATCAAAATTCAAGCAAATCCGTTCTTAAATAAGTTTTTTATAGTGTGGATTTGAAAATTTCAAGTGGCTGCCACTTGGAACTAAAAAGGCGGAGCAAGCTGGTTAACGAAGAGACGCTAAAAATGCTGCAAATTGCTCTTTTTCCTTTCTTACCCTGACATATTGGAATTGGACGACGCATTGTTGTTTTCAAGAGAAAACAACAATTTGGCGTCTTGGCATAAGCGTATCAAAATACACGTTTCTCTACAAGCTAATTGGTTGTATGTAGACCTGATTAAAGAAATACCACGATATAAATGTATATTAAGAGAAAAATCTAAATAAAAATGTAGTCCTTGTCGAACTCATTTAACCGACATTGCTGGGCCAACAAATTTTTAGTTAATATTGTATTATAATTCTATAAATTATTTATCAGAGAAAACTTACTGCTTTACAAGACAAAATGACATTCACCTTTTGTCTGAGCATTTACATTAGAGAAACATCGTACAAATTCTTAACGGATAAACTGAATGTAATATTTAATCTTTACGAGTGCTTCTTTTAATTTTTTTTTATCGAAATGTGGAATTTAGAAAGAAGGAAATCAAACTGCAGCAGTTCTTTATAATTATAAGCAAAGCAATAAACTTCTCACGGTCACAGAAAATCAGCAAGTATTACCGTGTAAAATAAATATACATGTTCCTCGTACATGCATAGATATAGTAATATATATAGATCTATCATCCCCATGTTATCGAGCAAAAAATTTGATGCCGAAAAACAGTTCTAAAATCAGCCATTAGAGAGTATTGAAAAAAAGAATAAATAGAAAAATGAATTTGAAACTGTATCTGGAGTTTTTCATTCACCTTTAGTAAATACATTATTCATAAATTTTATTTACTAAATTATCCGTGTGTATTCCTGTGTGTGATTTACTCGGAGAAAGGCAGCCATTAGAGTGACTTTTCCCGAAAAAAAAAGGTATCACTTTTTCCCTCTCGCTGATCAATCTATGTCTTATTGCTATACCTATATGCGTACATGTCCATTAAATGTTGTTAGATTCGATTCATTAAATTTAATTCACTCACTTAACTGTCAACGCAGCCTAAATGTAATCTGTCAGTGGGCAAATGATGTCATTCACTCCTAAAAATATTGGTGATAAAGATAAACGTAATACGCAGGCAAAGTGATGACGTCACTGGCCGTCAGTGGCTGCAATAAAAAGATTTCCTATGTTAATCGCCCATTGGATTTTTTGTAAAAAATTATTAAAAATCGAGGGAAATTATTTCCCGATTTTAATCCCCGTATTTGGATATAGATATGTATTAGTTATCGTATGCATGCGTTAGAATGAGTTATTTTGCTGTCAAATTGACAAAATTTTGATTTTAAATTTCAAAACTCTTGAAAAGAAAATGGCAAACTTCTATATTCGATCGAAAACATAAACATTTTATTTTAAAGGATGATATTTACGCAATAAATATCCAACTAATATACTAATTAAAAGGAAAATGATAAATATTCTATCATAATTTGAAGCCAGATTTGTTTTCAAATGTCTAAATAAAGTGTCTGATTTAAGATACTCATATGTTGCAGCGGAATAGATTTTATATCGGTCGTCCTTGGCAGGAAAAAAAAATATCGCCAAATTATCTGGGTAACATATTTAATTCCTTTCAAAAATCCTGGTTATTTTTACAACTTATATTAAGAAAATAATCAATAACCCAAATATGGGGATTAAAATCGCGCCATCTTTATAGATTATTAAAAATAATCTCTTACGTCGTTGTCTGATTGTGGCACGAATGAGGATGACTTGGCCACTTAAGACTGAAATAATCTATTTAAAAAAACTTTTTAAACCCAAATTCTTAATTTATCATATCACATAAATCTTTTCGAAATTATGATTTTGCAAATTTTTTTGTATTAAGGTGAAATGATAAATTTCAGCGGAAAAGAATTTGTACTCTTTTATAAACCACGAAAATTTTCTGAGGCATTTGATCCATTGACCGATGCATTGCTATGATTCGCCATTAGTTATTGCTCTGGTTGTGCATCTATCGGTCATTACAAACGTAAATATGCATAAAACTTTTTTTTTTTTTTTTTTTCTTTGTAAATAACTGCATAATTGTTTTAGAATTATAAAAATATGCATACAATGTTGCTCCGTGCAAACAATTTTTTAATTTTGAGTTTTAAAAAACATTTTAAATATGTTTGCGTATTACTTTGTGAATTTAGCGATGAGTTAATTTTTTAAAACATTTTTATGTTTGAATACTAAATTTTTGCCTTAAATTTCAGCATTCGAACATAAAAAGAAAAGGCCTCTTAAAAAAGCTCTTCAAAAATTCTTAGGATACTGTGTAGTCAACGAAACATTTTCTTTTATCAATTGACATCTTTTCTACTAATTATCTGCAAAAATTAACACTCCGAATCTTCGGTGTATCGAACGATCCAACACCGCGTTATTAACATGGCGCTCTAACCACCTGAGCTACGGAGAGACAAATAAAAAAGCTTATAATTACCTTAAAATGGAAGCGCATTTTTTATTAGCTTGAGATTCACAAACATACTGTAGTGAATGACAGTAAGTACATAAGAATTTGGAGAAAAGTGGAAAAATTCAAAAATACAAATAAAATAACACGAAAAGAAAAAAAAAAAAAAAAAAAACCGCACAATCACAAAGTTGTAGGAAAAAGAAACACCAGTGTGAAAATGCAGTAAAAATTGTCTAGAAAAAGAAATTGAAGCTCAGGAAGGATGGGTATAATCATCATTTAGTTTATATTTGTTATTGATGTTTATGAAGAACATGTTAAATACTCTGATTTACAATCATCAATGAAAAAAGTCATGAAATCACAATCATCATTTAATTTATGTGTGTTATTGATGTTTATGAAGAACATGTTAAATACTCTGATTTTTGGTACTTAAAAAAAAAAAAACAAAAACAAAAAAAAAAACCTTCCCTTTTTTATGAATTCTTCTTGTTTTCAAAAAAATTTCCCCTTTTTGTATTAAAATTGGTTGGCAAGTCTGCTTTACACATTCGAAATAGCAATCGGAAATTCTAACCACCAACGGCACCTCCACCCATTGACCTTATGCATGAGTAGCAACGGCTGCAGGTATTTGCCGATTTAAGCGGTTGCTATTGGATTGGCTGACAGAGCTCAGCGATTGGTGAAGAAACTTTTATATACCCGCAATGACGCGCGGTGCATAAGGTCCATTCCAAAATCAATACACAATACTTCTATCTATAACGGCTATCGACATTCGTCACCTCCAGCGCCACCATCACAACGACACAACTATCGCTCTGTTTCAAGTTCTCAAAAATAGACGATACAATTCACTTTATTTTACCAAGAAAAAATTCCAATGCCGGCTGAAAGCAGATAAAAAGTGTCCCACGTGGTTTTGACAGGAGGTGGAGAAGATTGACAGATTCACTGGCGAATCATTGACTTTTTGGAAGAATAAATCAAAAATCAGCCACGTCCATCTTGCGGTTTCGTCGAAGTTTTGTTTTGATTCTTTCTTTCTTTTTTTATTTTTGTGTTTCTTTTTTTATTTTTTTTTTTATTTTTTTTTCCCATTTTCACATGACATCAAATAACTTTCCTCATCTCCTATATTATTAAAATCTGTACGCGTGTGTCTGTGTGTGTGTCTGTGTGTGTGTCTGTGTGTCTGTCTGTGAGAAACGGCTTGAAACGGATAAGGCTCCGCCGCTAATGGTCGCACGGACTTCGAACAGGTACCGTCGGACAGAGAATTTATCGCAGATCTGGGTTATCTAATTTGCTAAACGATGCGACCCTAATTAGCGGAGATATTAATTAAAATGTCGACCATTGTCTAACGAAAAATGACCCAGAATTCATGATTAAATGCTTAAAAAGCGACATTTTTACGGAAAAAGTGGAAAATAAATTAGAAATATCAGTCGTATCGTTACAAACAAGATACCATTGGAAAGGGCTTTTTTTTCTCAATCCGATGGTTTAAACGGCTTATCGATCGGACGATTAGATATTTTAAAATTAACTAAACTATAAAAAAATGTTGGCAACGAATCACAAAAAATGTTATCTTTGCAGACGTTAAGTCTCCAGCTGTGTTCAACGGAAACACAGCTGGTATTCATTAAGGTCACCTGATTCGTAGTGCGATTAAAAATTACAATTTTCTATTTTCTTCAATTTTTAAAATTTTGCACATTTTATTTAGTATATAATATTTACACCACAAAACAAACTTGCATTTCAAATTTCATCAATTTCCGTCAATAAACAAAAGATTTACATTTTAATTGCAAATTAAATTTTATCTTCACACGCCGGACAATTTTGCAATATTTTAATACGCGTATTTCAATTTCTAATTACGATTGATTTATTTTTTATACATCATACGAAAGATATTTTAAAGTTCTTTTACATAATTCAAAGTTTTCAACAGATTTACGCGTTTTGAGGTCTCCTGAATCAGTGTACTTTCATGGCGCTGTAATATTTTCAAATTTCAATATTTCAATTTCTAATTATGATTCAATTATTTTTAATACATCATTCGAAAGATATTTTAAAGTTCTTTTAAATTATCGAAAGTTTTCACCAGAATTACACGTTTTGAGGTGTCCTGAATCAGTTTTCTTTTATGGCGTTGTAATATTTTCAAATTTCAATATTACAATTTCTAATTATGATTAAATTATTTTTAATACTTAATTCGAAAGATATTTTAAAGTTCTTTTATATTATCGAAAGTTTTCACCAGATTTACACGTTTTGAGGTGTCCCGAATGAGTTTTCTTTTGTATCTCAGATACTAATTATAATAATTTCATAAGTACTACATCATTAGAAAGCTTTTTTGATTTGGAATCGAACAGCGGAATACAGAAATTTCTACCGCCAGATGGCGCTGTAATTTTTACAAATTTCAATATTTCAATTTCTAATTCTAATTAAGTTATTTTTAATGCATCACTCGAAAGATATTTTAAAGTTCTTTTATATTATCGAAAGTTTTCACCAGATTTACACGTTTTGAGGTGTCCTGAATTAGTTTTCTTTGTATCTCAGCTACTAATTAAAATAATTTCATAAGTAATACATCATTAGAAAGCGTTTTTGAATTGGAATGGAACAGTGGAATACAGAAATTTCTACCGACAGATGGCGCTGTAATATTTTCAAATTTCAATATTTCAATTTCTCATTATGATTAAATTATTTTGAATACATCATTCGAAAGATATTTTAAAGTTCATTTAAATTATCGAAAGTTTTCACCAGATTTACACGTTTTGAGGTCTCCTGATTAAATTTTCTTTTGCATCTCAGCCAAATGAGTTAGATCGTTCAAAATTGGTATACGCAGGTTAATTAAGAGGGCCTGAAAGGGTGGAGAAGAAATAGGCGTGCACCGCGCGCGTATCCCTTAACTTGTGCGCGCGCAGCGCGCACGCGACTGCGCTGCCGAAGGCAGTGGGGACCCGGTGCGAGTTTTTACACGATCAGAAATGATTTTTTTTTTAGGGGGCACAAAGAGTCAGGGAAGGAATACGCGCACGCAGCGCGTGTATCCCTTCAGTCGTGCGCGCAGCGCGCACGGTACTGCGCTGCCGAAGGCAGTGGGGACCCGGTGCGAGTTTTTGCACGATCAGAAATGATTTTTTTTTAGGGGGCTCGAAGGGTCAGGGAAGGAATACGCGAGCGCAGCGCGTGTATCCGTGAACTTGTGCGTGCGCAGCGCGCACGTGACTGCGCTGCCGAAGGCAGTGGGGACCCGGTCCGACTTTGTACCCGATGAGAAATGATTTTTTAAATTTTCTTTTCTTAAGAATAAAAATATGACTTCAGGAAGAATATGTGCGCGCAGCGCACGTATACCTTCACACGTGCGCGCGCATGGGTCTGCGCTGCCGAAGGCAGTGGGGACCCGGCGCGAGTTTTTACCCGATCAGAAATGATTTTTTTAGGGGGCACGAAAGGTCAGGGAAGGTATACGCGCGCGCAGCGCGTATATCCCTTAAGTTGTGCGCGCGCAGCGCGCACGGGACTGCGCTGCCGAAGGCAGTGGAGACTCGGGCCGACTTTTTACCCAATCAGAAATGATTTTTTTTAATTTCTTTTCTTAACACTAAAAGTTACTTTTTGTTTCTGTTACTGTTAGTTTTCTTTTCTTAAGAATAAAAATATGACTTCAGAAGGAATATGTGCGCGCAGCGCACGTATACCTTCACACGTGCGCGCGCATGGGTCTGCGCTGCCGAAGGCCCGGTGCGAGTTTTTACCCGATCAGAAATGATTTTTTTAGGGGGCACGAAAGGTCAGGGAAGGTATACGCGCGCACAGCGCGGGTATCCCTTAAGCTGTGCGCGCGCAGCGCGCACGGGACTGCGCTGCCGAAGGCAGTGGGGTCCCGGACCGACTTTTTACCCAATCAGAAATGATTTTTTTTTTAATTTATTTTCTTAACACTAAAAATTACTGTTAGTGATTCATTAATTTTAGTGATTCCTTTGAAAATACTGACCCGCTAGCGGGCGAAGCCAGCTAGTTTATTCTAATTTCTAATCTATTTATATGTATTTTAATAGAGTAACTCGATCCGACCAAGTACTTTATACTATTTTCAGCCCGGTTCAGGCTTTCTTTAGTTATACCGGCGAATTACGTAATAGTGAAATTTAAAATATATATAAATATATACTTTATAATTATACTTGAAGTCTGATATAATTAATTTAACTAAACTAGTATGTTGTGGCCACCACATGACTTTTTTCTATATTTTCCTATACAAATTCCCTCAGTAAAAATAATTTATTAAAATTATTATAAAAAAAAATGTCTTCCATGATAATGCAGACGATTTCCATATTAGAAAAGTAGTTCCATTTATTCTCAATAAATAAATAAAAAATAATAATAATAATAATAAAAAATTACGATTTTTTTTTTCAAAAGTTTTTTTTTCGTTAAAAGTAACAACAACAACAACAAAAAAAAAAAAAAAAAAAAAAAAAAACGATAACTTTGTTTTAAATTATCATAGATCTACAATTCAACCATTCGTTTTAAAGGAGATCTTTCGAAAGATACCCATCTTGAAAATGTATCCCTCCCGGGGGGGGGGGACTTTCTTCTATATGTAATATAGAGAAAGTATTGGATTCGTGAAAATTTTCGAACTCCGGTTTTCGATGGATTTGCACGTTTTGGGATGTGCTGAACATGATTTGATAGTTTTTAGAAAATGTCTGTCTCTCGCTCTGTGTGTGTGTGTGTCACGAATTTTTGGAGGCTGTATCTCACGAACCAATGAACGAAATTTAACCAAACTTGGTATTTAGTTGGACCCTGACATAAACTGGTGCTGATTAGATTTAGGGATCAATCGCCATATAGGTGGCGCTGTGATAGCATTTTTTCTAAATTTTTAACATGGCAGTATAGGACAAAATTTCGTATAAATGTACATAATGAGAGTTATTTTTAACTTTTGATTGTAAAACTAATATGAATTATTGATAAAAGTAGTTGTTGAGTAGGGAAAAAAAATTGTGCATGTGGGGGCGTCGCCCTCCCCCGGGCGGAGTAAATTTTCAAGATGGGTATCTTTCGGAAGGTCTCGTCAATACCTTTAAAACGAATGGTTGAACTATAGATCTGTGATAATGTGAAACAAAGTTATTGATATTTTTTTTTTTTTTTTACTTTTAATTAAAAAAAAACTTTGAAAAAAAAAATCGTAATTATTATTATTATTATTATTATTATTTATTATTATTATTTTGAGAATAAAATAGACTTTTTTTTTTTTGGATATTTACTGTTATACTACTTTTCTGATATGGGGGGAGGGGGGGCAAAACGTAATTTCACAAAATCCTTCATATCTCAAGCAAAAAAAACAGATATCCCTAAAATTTTTGCTTTTAAATATAGCTAATACAAATGTCTAAAAATCGGTTTCTGGAATTTTTCAAATTCGGTCCCAAAAAGGGGGCAGGGGGGGGGGGGCAAAACGTGATTTCACATGCGTAAAACGTGATTTCGCATAATCCTATATATCTCAAACAAGAAAAAAATAGATATACGTGAAATTTTTGCTCTAAAATATAGCTAATGCAACTATCTAAAAACCAATTTCTGCAATTTTAGAAATTCAGCCCCCCAGGTGGGGCAGCAAGGGGGGGGGCTATGGATCAAAAACAAATAGAAGTACAGTTAGGCCGTTCAAAATTGGTACAAATAGGTTTTAAAGGCCTGCAAGTCGAATTGGGATATTTTCGATTGTATAAAATTATTAGGAGGGGCAAGAAGCGGGGAGGGGAGAGGGGGGCAAAAAAAAATAAAAATAGTGTCAGGTCGTTCAAAATTGGTAAGTAGAGGTTTTCGATACTTACAAATCGATTGCGGATATTTTTGAATTTGTAAAATTATTAGGAGGGCGGGTAGGGGGGTGGGGCGGTAAGGGGGGCTATGGGGCAAAAACAAATAGAAATACAGTTAGGCCGTTCAAAATTGGTACAGATAGGTTTAAGAGGCCTGCAAGTCGAATGGGGATATTTTCGATTGTGTAAAGATATTAGGAGGGGCAAGAAGGGGGGGAGGGGAGGCGGGGGGGGGGGCAAAAAAAATAAAAATAGTGTCAGATCGTTCAAAATTGGTACGTAGAGGTTTTCGATACTTACAAATCGATTGCGGATATTTTTGAATTTGTAAAATTATTAGAAGGGGCGGGTAGGGGTGGAGTGTTAAGGGGGGGCTATGGGGCAAAAACAAATAGAAATACAGTTAGGCCGTTCAAAATTGGTACAGATAGGTTTAAGAGGCCTGCAAGTCGAATGGGGATAATTTCGATTGTGTAAAGTTATTAGGAGGGGCAAGAAGGGGGAGGGGAGGGGTGGGGGGGTGCAAAAAAATAAAAATAGTGTCAGGTCATTCAAAATTGGTACGTAGAGGTTTTCGATACTTACAAATCGATTGCGGATATTTTTGAATTTGTAAAATTATTAGGAGGGGCGAGTAGGGGGTGGGGCGGTAAGGGGGGGCTATGGGGCAAAAACAAATAGAAATACAGTTAGGCCGTTCAAAATATATACAGATAGGTTTAAGAGGCCTGCAAATCAAATGGAGATATTTTCGATTGTGTAAAGTTATTAGGAGGGTCAATAAGGAGGGGAGGGGGCAAAAAAATAAAAATAGTGTCAGATCGTTCAAAATTGGTACATTGAGGTTTTCGATACTTACAAATCAATTGCGGATATTTTCGAATTTGTAAAATTATTAGCAGGGGCGGTAAGGGGGTGGGGGGTGTAAAGGGGGGGCTATGGGCAAAAACAAATAGAAATACAGTTAGGCCATTCAAAATTGGTACAGATAGGTTTTAGAGGCCTGCAAATCGAATGGGGATACTTTCGAATGTGTAAAGTTATTAGAAGGGCCGGGAAGGGTGGGGGGCAGAGGGGAAAAAAATATATCAATCAAGATCATTCAAAATTGGTACATCGAGGTTTTCGATACCGACAAATCGATTGCGGATATTTTTGAATTTTTAAAATTATTGGGAGGGGCGGGAAGGGAGGAGGAAGCGGAGGGACAAAAAAATAAAAATAGAGATAGATCGTTCAAAACTGGTGCATAGAGGTTTTTGATACTTTCAAATCGATTGCGGATATTTTCGAATTTGTAAAATTATTAGGGCGCTCATATATATGCAATCGCGCACGGGTCTACGCTGCCGAAGGCAGTGGGGACCCGGTGCGGCATTTTTCCCGATCAGAGGTTTTTTTTTTTTTTTTTTTCCACATGATAAAAATTAATGCAATTTTGAGAATTCATTAATTATAATGATTCATTTAAAAATAGTGACCAGCGAAGCGGGCGTAGCCTGCTAGTCTATTTATATGTATTTTAATAACGTAGCCGGACCCGACGAAGTATTTTATTCTATATTCAGCCCGTTTTAGGCTTTCAGTAGTTATATCGGCGAATTCTGTAACAATGAAATTTAACAAAAGAAAATATTTTTATGATTAAACTTGCGGTTTGATATAATTAATTTAACTAAAAAATAACAAAGATATATAACATTATAACATTACTGATATATAGAGATGGGTTTTCTGCACTCTGGAGCTCAGACTACTGAACGCAGAGCTGGACGGGGTGTGCGACAGGTCGTGACCTTCGGGATCGTATTTCGAAGATCACGGACAGGTGCTGTCGCACAAATCCTCCAGCTCTGTTTTCTAAAGAAAATGTACTTGTGTTGTTATTTATACGTGTTTCTTTATACAAGTCAAATTTTTTATAAGTAGTATAATATATAAATAGTGTTGAATTATAGTGCCTACATTTATTTAAAAATCTGGTGTGAAACAACCACACGACTTCCATTACCCACTATTACACGTATTATATGCAATTTTTGAAGATAATGTTAACAGAAGACATGGAATTGTCCTAATGAAATAGACACCTAAAAATTTTCCGGTAAGGGAAAGTTAATACACGTGTAAAAACATAAAACGGAGTTTGCACAGCGATTTTTTTTTTTTAAAGAAAGGGGAAGAAAATTGGCAGAGTTTATTTATTTATTTGAAACACCAAGTTTCGAGATGTAAAACTGATCTGTCTGATCAGGATGACTATTAATTTTCCTGTGATAACCAATTAAAGCATGAGAAAGGATATCTAAAATGGGTTTATGTAACAATTTTCAAGAAAATCGTTAGAGCCGTTTTTGAGATACCGATTTTTACCAAAGCTTGACAAAATTAATTGTTGGCCAGAAAACAGCAATTATGTGTAAAAGGATATTTAAAAGAGGGTCAATATGGCAAGTTTGAAAAAAAAAAACATACAGCCGTTTTGACAGGAAAGCATTTGCAGGACCTGAAATCCAGAAAACAGGGCGCCTATCAATTTTCCTGAACTAACCAACTATATCCTTCGAAAGGATATATAATAGAGTGTTTATACAGCAATTTTAAAGAAAATCGTTAGAGCCGTTTTTGAGATATGGACTTATGGCCTCACTTCCGGTTTCAGATGTCCCACTTTTGGTTTTCCAATTTTCACCAAAATTTGAAAAGTTTATCTGTACACAGAACAGTTTCAATTCTAAAGTTTCGTAGTTCTGTCTTTATTAGTTTCCGACATATAATAGCTAGAATATTTTCCACATACATACATACACACAGAGACCAATTGCTAAAAACCACTTTTTTGAACTCAGGAGACCTTAAAACATGTAAATCAGGTGAAATCTCGATATCGAATTTTTGGACCAAATACAATACTTCCATTACCTACGGTAGTCGGGTAATGGAAGTAAAAATAAATCAAATACAAGACTCTTAGTGTCTTGAAACTTGCCAGTTTTGATCAACTTTACAAGTAGCAGCCACATATCAATTTCAAAATACCAAATTTGAATTTCCTGAAGTTATTTAAGTTATGTTGATACAGGGTTGTTCGGTTTTTTTCCATAATCGAAAAAACCTGGTTAAAACCGTCCCAGATAAAATACCATTTCGTCCACTTTTATTCACTATTAATTATTTGCGAGTAGTAAATTAAAAGTTACCTTTATTCTTTCAATTTATATTAAAAAAAAAAAAAAAAATCCTTCCATTACCCTACTACAGTATGTAATGGAAGTATTTGTATTCGATCTGAAAATTCGATATCGAGATTTCACCTGATTTACACGTTTTAAGGTCCTCTGAGTCCAAAAAAGTGGTTTTTGGCAATTGGTCAGTGTGTGTATGGGGGGGGGGGGGCGGAGAGGATCTTCTGGCTATTATGCATCGGAAACTAATAAAGATAGAACTACGAAACTTTAGAATTGAAACAAGTCTGGTGTACAAATGAATTTTCCATATTTTGGAGAAAATTGAAAAACCGGAAGTGGGACATCAGAAACCGTAAGTGGGACCGTAAGTCCGTATCTCAAAAACGGCTCTAACGATTTTCTTCAAATTTGTTACATAAACACTCTATTAGATGTCCTTTCGAATGATATAGCTGGTTAGTTCAGAAAAATTGACAGGCGGTCTGTATAAATAGCTCAATTTCAGGTCTCGGAAGTGCGTTCCTTTAAAACCAGCTGTACGGATTTTTTTTCAAACTCGCCATATTAACTCACTTTTAAATATGCTTTTGTATGTAATTATTGTTTTCCTGTCAATGATTGAGTTTTGGTAAAATTTGGTATCTCAAAAACGGCTTTAACGATTTTCTTGAAAATTGTTATATAAATCCATGTCTTTTTTATGTATCACGTAATTATTAGAGGAAAATTAACTGCTACCCTGTTTAGGTAGGTCAGAAGTTTAGGTAGATCTCGAAAATTGGTGTTTCAAAAAAATAACTCTACTACATATATATATATATATATATTTTTTTTTTTTACCTCGCTTTATGTACGCTTCGTTTTATATGTCTTTACATGTGTATAAAGTTTATCTTACCAGAAAAATGTTAGGTTTCTACTTCTTTAGGTCACTTTTATATCTTGTGATCACATTATCTCCAAAAAATGCATATAATATGTGTAATAGTTTGTAATGGAAGTCGTGTGGTTGTTTCACACCAGATATTTTATTAATATGTTTGTATAATCAATTTGAATTTTTCAAAATAGACATGGAATAAGCAAAATTTACAATATTTAATAAATGAAATATTTGTATTTTTCTAAGGGTGGATGTAAAGGTATATTTTATATCTTGAATTTCAATCCTCCACCTTTTCCCTCCATTGTTTACAACTGCATTGTCATTTCCTCTCTCATAGACACATATACCTTTTAAAAATTAGTTATTAAGCATGATGAAATTAAATGATTCACATACCTTTCATGCAGTTTTTTGCTTTCCGAAAATACATACGTAAGGAAATTATTGTAATCGTGACAAAATTCTGGCTTTGCGATGTTGGCGTATCTACATGTTTTGAGGTCCCATGAGTTCATTTTTACTATTTTCATGATGATGATGATGATGATGATGTATGTGTATGTATGTCAGTGATCACAATATCATCCAAATGCTTTTTTTCGAAGGGTAGGCAAAAAAAACAGGTTTTTTTTTAGGGAAAAAAAAAAAAAAAAAACTTTTTAGAATGATTTTTTTTTAAATCGTCCTATTGCAACCACTTCGTTTATCTATATATTTATCTGTCTATTTATAATGAAATTTTTCATCACGATAACTCCCGAAATAATACTCCAAATCGAACCAAATTTGCATTGCTAACTGATCTTATAAATATCTTGGATGAGTAGGGTAACCAAGTTGCTCTGACATTTTGTTTTCAAGTGACGGCCACTTGAAAATTTCAAACCCACATTGTGAAAAGTGTATTTAAAGCCAGATTTGTTTGTATTTTAATGTAAATATACATAACATAAGGGTCTCGATGAACTTTATTAATGAACTTTTTACAAGCATAACTTTTTAAAATTTGATTCAATTCGAACAAAGTTGGACAGTGATCTTATCATATAATTATCTTAGATGAGGTCACTGGGCAACTTATTCCAACATCTTATTTTCAAGTTGCAGCCACTTGAAATCACACTGTCAAAAAAAATGTGTTTTGAAAATGTCTTAAAGAAGACACATGGCTGTTTTCAACATCTTTTTTCCATTTTTGTTAAAATTTTACTAAAAATCTGGAATTTGAACAATTTTCCGCCAAAAGTTGATTTCCCTCTTCCTTTCCCTTAAAAATCGAAATTTCCTAAATCGCAATGTTTTATTTATTCCAATAAATCCCATTACTTTAGGTGTCGGATAGATACATATAATCCGAGCACCGAAATTCGTGACCGCAGCTTCCATAGATTTCTCAGGAAAAATTTAGCGCTAAAAGGGTTGTCTCGATTTTGACCCTTCGTAACCCCCTCCTCACAAAAACATCGGAAATTAGGAAAAAAAAAATGTGTTTTTGGAAATTTTCTAAGGAAGTCTCGTAGCTTTTTTTAACATCTTTGTTCCATTTTTTTGTAGAGTTCTTTAAAAAATTCGAAAATTGCGAAATTTCTCGCCACCGGAATTTACGAACAAAATTTAAATAAAAGAAATTTTAAATTTTCAGGTTAAAAAAAAGGGCCTTTTCTAATATGTTATAAACGTAAATTTTTGCTAAAAAATTTACGGGATGAGTTTTTGCACTTGAGAATTAAAATTAGGTGTTCCATCAGCGGGAACACTGCGGCTGAAAGGGTTAATAATCGAAAATTTCTAAATTGCAGATAACGTTTTATTTATACTCATGTCTATTCTTTATATGTTCAATTTCTTTACAGTGAAGTAATTTGGAGCGGTGTTATGCTTACAAACATGTTTTTAACTTTTGTTCCCCCCATCCCGGCGATAACCGCGGAGGGAATTTCGAAAAAGTTGGCAGATTTTAGTTGCTTAAAGACCTAAATTTCTGCCAAGCGCCGTTGAATTCCATCCAGCCATTCTCACGTGATACCTGGACAATAATAGCGTTACAGACATACAGACACGATGACACACACAGTCAAAATTTTCTGAAGTAATTTTCGAATTTTATGGTGTGTGGAAAGTGAAGATATCGCTTTTTTTTTTTTTTTTTTTTTCCTGATAAATTTACAGAGAAAAGTCTGATTTTATTAATATCGATACACAGCTTGATATCCAGTTACTGTAATTCTAAAAGAACGCATGGAAACAGCGTTCATGTTCAGGTACCATACTTAAAATTTCAGCTGTGTTTTTATGTTAGGCGTGAAAATAAGAGCGCAAAATCTTTGAAAATAATAGTGTGATTTCGTCGTTTATAAATAATTTCATAAACACTTGACTCCCATTTCTTGCAAACTTTAATTAGTTTTAGTTTCTTCAGTTATAAAATCAACTTGCTTATGTCCTTAAAAATATTTGTTTCACTCAATTCCTAGACTTCAATATTAATACAACTTATTTTGCTCAGGAATGTAAATTAATTCTTCATACCTAAGAGTAAATAAAATATTTAGTTTAATTTGAAGTCTTGTTTTTTTTTTTTTTTTTTTTTTTTACTTTCTCTTACCCATAAGGTAGAGAAAGTATTGTTTTTGGGTCAAATTTTCGAACTCGAGATTTTGTTATATTTACACGTTTTGAGGTCCCCTGAATACGAAAATCATGTTTTTAGCAAATGGTCTGTGTGTCTGTCTGTCATGAGCATATCTCAAAAACAAATTATGGCAGAAAGTTCAAACTTGGTATTCTAAATGTGTATCATATAGGGATGCTACACTAAGCTTTTCGTTAATATCAAGCAAATGGTTCGTATACAGGGACAATCAAGATAATTCTAATACATTACGTCTATGGGGGAAATTGCAGGAAAATAGAGTTTAACGTCTATAGACTGCACTAAACCAAATGAAACAAATATATGTATTTTGTAATAGAGACAGTTAACTGGGGAAAAAAATTGTGTATGTAGGAGCCTCGCCTCCCCCCTAAGTCCCCCCTCGAGGGGAGTAAATTTTCATGATGGGTACCTTTCAAAAGAGCTCGCCAATACCTTTAAAACGAATGGTTGAACCATCGATCTGCGATAATTTAAAACAAAGTTATCGATTTTTTTACTTTTAACGAAAAAAAAGCTTTTTTTTTTTTTTTTTTTTTTTTTTTTTGAGAATAAAATGGACTTTTTTGGATATTTGGTGTTATACTACTTCTCTAATATGGAAATCGTCTGCCTTATCATAAAAGACAATTTTTTTAAATAATAATTTTAATAAATTATTTTTTAAAAACAGAATTATTTTTTAATAACCGAATTAAATTCTATATAAATGCAGGTGCATTAACCGCCCCCCTCACACAGAACTAATTATCGTATAAAACTCTTCTGAAGCCTAATTTGAATTGTTTAGCATAGGTTTACATGACAGTTCTCGTTATCTTACCTCTTATAATCTGCAACCTGTATTTATAGTATTAAATTTCAGGGTAAGAGAAAGTCGTGTGAGTGACACACCAGATTATTTCTTTTAATTAATAAAGTATTTAGAATACTAACAAGGTATTTAGTATTACATGTACTTATTTAGTTTTGAAATCAGATTTCATTTTAAAATTTCTTGGAAATCGTCTGCCTTATCATAAAAGACAATTTTTTTAAATAATAATTTTAATAAATTATTTTTTAATAACCAAATAAAATTCTATATAAATGTAGGTGCATTAATGAAACGGGGGGTTGAGGGGGGCTACCGCCCCTCTCACACAGAACTAATTATCATATAAAACTCCTCAGAAGCTTAATATGAATTGTTTAACATAGGTTTACATAACAGTACTCGTTATCTTACCCCTTTATCTCCAATCTGTATTTATAGTATTAAATTTCAGGGTAAGAGAAAGTCGTGTGAGTGACACACCAGATTATTTTAAATAACTACGTATTTTGAGATTCCGTGAATAATTAAACAAAGTTTTTAACAGTTGTTCTTTGTGAGTCTGTTATCAGTGTAACTTTAAAATCTAAATACCGGCAGGGAACTCAAGCGTTATATTTTAAAGTTCATATGAAATTCATACTTGAACAGTTTGATCAATATTGATAAGTTTCAACGAGTGATACGGATTAAAGTTGTCAATAAATGTGATTGAAAGTTATTGTTGAACATAATTTTAAATTTAATATTAGTCGTGAATTCTATAGAAATGTAGATATTAGTTTCAAATGTGGGTTGAGAAGGGTGGTACTCCCCTCCGCCCTTCCCACAGAAAATTATTTGTCAAATTAAATTATTCGTAAAGCTAGCTTAAATTCTTTTTACTATAGAATTTTATACAGTACTTGATATTTTATTCCTCAATCTGAATTTCTCTTTATAAAATTTAAATGTAGGGTAATAAAAAGTCGTGTGGGTGCCACACCAGATTATATACTTTAAAGTAAAATTTATTATTGAAAATCTGCTTAATTTAGTAAAAAGTTTTATATAACTTGTTAAAAAAAATTTTGTATATTGTCAATCGTGGCATTATCAGTAAAATATCAGATTTATGTACAGAGTATTCATATAATATTAGTATTACGCGCAATGAAAAACTATTTGAAATAAAATGTGATCATATCTGTCCTATAAATAAGTCTCTGAACGATTGTCTTCTAAATTGTTATGTTACTCACATCCGTAATACAGGTGAAATCTATAATAATAATAATAATATATAAAAAAAAAAAAAATAACTGAATAAAAAACCACAACGCCTAGACGTATCTTCACCACAGAAATGTAAACATCTTTTCTTCGAAACCACGAACGAGAGGCGTAGCCAGATAAAGGGTGTGTCAAAGAGGAAAATCGGCACAAATTTGTAAAATTTTTGGACTTTCTTTGCAAATTTAATTGATTTAAAATTTTATTAAAATACAGGATTTTTTTCCGCATTGAATTAAACTCTTTGAGATTGACGCAGCTTTTTAAATTCTGTTTTAAAAAATTGAAAGAGTTTTTTATAAGCCATTTAATGCATCAACCCAAATATTGCAATAAAACAGCTTTCTTAAAAAACAACTGTTATTTTTTCATAAAATCTACAAAAGCTGCGTCAGTTTACGAAATGAGAGTAATCCAATAAAAAAAACCGCATCTCAATCAATTAATATGTCACTGTTTTAAGTGCAAAGAAAGTTTTACATAGGATAACATTGGATTTTAGAAAAGGAAATGCTGAGTGAAGAGGGCCCTTAAAGCTGTACATCAGTCAGACAGCCTTTTCTCCCTTCCCCTGTTATCCAATGGGATGTTTGTTGCTTCGTTTTATAAAAATATCTCTTTTTGAAATTCTGTTTTTTTTTTAAATATTACTCTTTGAACCGGTCGTCTTTTAGCTTAGTGAGCAATTTTTCGAAAAAATAAATTTACATATTTTACTTTAAATACTTTACCATAATTTACTTATTGTAATGAAATATTTAAATTTATTTTTTCGAAAAATTGCTCACTAAGCTAGAAGACTCAAAAAACAGAATTCGAAAAGGTTCATTTTTGAATGAGATATTTTCATAAAACGAAGCAACGAAAATCCCATTAGATAACATGGGAAGGGAGAAAGGGAGCTATCTGACTGATGTATAGCCTTAAAGACTATTCGCATTCAATTTTATACCACCTTTCACAAACTACCTTCGATCCTGGTTTCAATTTATCCTACTAGACAATCTATGCTAACCCAAATTCACCTCTGCTCGACACCTTCAACTAGCTATCTCACCCACAACATCGCCGAACTATGCTGGATCCAGCTAGAAACTTTCCCAATCTTAACCAACATTCATTCCCAACTCGACGCTATCACTTTACCACTTTACGCTACATTCAGTACTTACTTCCCTCAGCGACCTTTACTTCTTACTTCCTTAACTCGACGCCACTCCTACCTCACAAACTTTCTATAGAATAGAACAAAAATGAAGAACTTTAAAATTTAACGCATTTTATAGTTTTAGCTTGAGAATTTCAATTTTCATGAATAAAAACATTTCCATTATAATTTTAGTTATCCATTTTCAAAAGTTATTTTAAAACATTAGCGGTGTAATTTATAAATTTAGTTACTTGTATTCATACCTGCATTTGTCTACTGTTAGATTAGAACCTACCATGCTGTCTGCATGAGTAAGGACATTTTTTTTCCCCATTAGGTTTAGATACATCGTTTTATTTTACAAGTTAAGGGCCTTCTTCACTCACCACCACTGGAAGCCGAAGATAATGTTATTCTATGGAAAATTTTTCTTTACAAATAACTTATTAACTAATACATATTTTTAAATTCTGTTTTCACATTCTGAAAATTCCCAGCTGTTCAATGGACGGACCTTTTTTAAAAAAAACTCCTTTTTTATATTTTTATATTTTATTTTGAAGCTGCAAAATACAAATTTTCAATATGTGAATTTTTTTCATTTTGCAATTTCAAAATAAAGTATTAAAAATTAAAATAAAATAAATTTTTAAAAATCTGGTGTGAAACAACCGCACGACTTCCATTACCCACTATTACACGTATTATATACATTTTTGAGAGATAATGCGATCAGAAAACATAAAAGTGAACTAAAGAGAAAATCGTTAGAGCCGTTTTTGAGATACCAACTTTTACAAAAAATCAATTATTGACCGGAAAACAATAATTACATACAAAAGGATACTTAAAAGTGAGTTAATGTGGCGAGTTTGAAAAAAATCCGTACAGCTGTTTTTAAAGGAACGCCCTTGGGAGACCTGAAATTGAGCTATTTATACAGGACGCCTATCAATTTTCCTGAACTAACCAACTATATCATTCGAAAGGATATCTAATAAAGTGTTTATATAGTAAGTTTGAAGAAAATCGTTAGAGCCGTTTTTGAGATACGGACTTACGGTCCCACTTCCGGTTTCCGATGTCCCACTTCCGGTTTTTCAATTTTCAGCAAAATTTGGAAATTTCATCTGTACTCCAGAAGTATTTCAATTCTAAAGTTTCGTAGCTCTATCTTTATTAGTTTCTGAGCTATAATAGCTAGAAGATTCTCCACATACATACATACACACACACACACATACATACACACTGACCAATTGCCAAAAACCACTTTTTTGGACTCAGGGGACCTTAAAACGTGTAAATCAGGTGAAAACCTGATATCGAATTTTCGGACCGAATACAATACTTCCATTACCTACGGTAGTAGGGTAATGGAAGTAAAAATGGTCCGTTTATTTAACAGTCGGGAATTTTGTGAATGTGAAAACATAATTTAAAAATATGTATTAGTTAATAAGTTATTTGTAAAGAAAATTTCCCCATAGAATAACATTGGCTCGGTCTTCCGGCGACGGTAAGTAAAGAGGGCCGTTAAGGATTTTTTCTCCCCCCCTCCCCCAATTGATATTAGACTAGTTTAATTTCCTTTTTGATGCAACAGCGAGAATCCTATTTTTTGTTATAACAGCGATTTCATACTTAAAATCATACCAACCCTGTGAAATTTTGCTATCACACATCATTAATATTTTCTCTATAAACATTGTGAGCAATAAAAGGAATAGAAAAAGAATAGGATAGAAACCCGTATGTTTATTTTGAGATAACGCCTGTTTTTCTAAATACATAACTGTGTAGTTGTATTGCACTGACAAAGCGTAAGATCGTGCGATATTTATTCTTGGCTGCAAGTTACTTTATAGGGAAATTTATTTAAAGAATTACTTTTTATCTAGTCTATTATTTAAAACTCGGTTTTCCCAATCAGAAAATTCACGGCTATTATTTGTTTTTTGTTTTCCAAAAAATTGACTTTAAAAAATTTTTAATGTTTCATTTTGAAGCTATAAAGTGAGACAAATTAAGTGCATTTTTTAAGTTCAAAATAAAATTCACAATCATCCCATTTCTGGTACTGTGTTGAAAAAGTCACCGAAGTCAGAGATACATGTTTATACCTTTACATTAAACTAATTTTTGCTTTCTCGTACCCATGTAATGAATGGTAAAGAATGTATTGTTTTGGGGTCAAATTTCTCTAAATTGAGGTTTTCCTATATCTACACATTTTGAAGTCGCCTGAATCATAAAATCAGATCTTATTCAAATTTGAATTAATTTTCAATGAAAAATTAGAAAGATTTCAACATTTCAATAGCACAGAATAAGTTTATTTTGTAAGAGGGAGAGCGTTATCGACTCTTGGATTAGAAAAAAAAATGCTCAAAAGCAAATTTATTTATATGAGCATTTGTACTGGCATAAAGAGATCGCTCAGTCGAAGATATAACCTAATTCTTTTTAAATAAACAGTTCTTCGCTGATGCTCTTTTATTACATTCTGTCTTTTTCTTTCTTTCTTTTCTTTTATTATCTATGTGATGGGGGGGGGGGGATATCTGAGTTTAGCTCAAATATTTAAAAAAATTCTCTTCATGCTTCCATTTCTATCCATTGTAATTCTTTTTGTAAAATAATTCACATGAAATGTAATCATTGCATAAGTTAGGGTCAATAAAAACAGGTTAAATATTATACTCTGAAATAAAAAAGGGATTTGAGGTTCAGTTCGAATAGTTATAATTATTCATAATTTTAGTTTCAGAAGAAATCTAACGGGATTTTCGAAAAATATATCTTAACAACGTTATGTGTATTTATTTCTAAATCCATTATTTTAACAAAAAACAGAAATAGATTTAATTTTTAAGAATATAAAATAAAATCTTAACAGTCAACGAAAAGTGAAAGTGAGTATTTATAACTTGCAAAATATAAAACGTTTTTTAATTATAATTTAAATTATTCTAAGAGCAAATAAGGCTCGCAATGTCTTGGGTGAACGCTGATTTTTACAACCATACTTTTGTATGCTCTATGATAACGAAACGTGGTGACAGCTGGGAGACATTATTGGTTCAGTTGGTTTTCCGCGATGGTTTATTTGGTTATTTTTATTTCATGTGTGCGAAACGTACATACATGCGTGTAAGTAATTGCTGAGTTATCGAATTTCATGCATTTTGATATTCATGCACGATGCGGTAGCAATTTCCAGTGGTAATTTGGTCTTTTATGTGTGCTTACGTATATGAATTACAGTGATCATTGCGGTATTGAACTTCGAGCGTTTTCAGATTCATGCACAGCGAGGTAGCAGTAGCCAGTGATGTTTTATTTTTCCTTCTTGCTTTTTTTATTTTTTTCCCGCGCAAAGTGTATACATATGCGTGATAGTGAATGCTACACCCCCGAATTTCATGTCATTTGATCTTCATAAGCAGCAATGCAACTGTATTTGTTTAAGTTTTTCTTCGTTCCTTTGATTTTGTTTTATAATTTGAATATTACCATAACGAAACAAAAACATAACAACCGATGTGTTTTTTTTTTGTATCAAAGTGTGTATTGTATGCTTGACTCGAAGGTGCTTTTAAGTCTTCGTCAAGCAGTAAACATATAGCAAAATACACGATAACTACAAGAAGTATCGTAGAAAAACACTTTGCGTCAACACGGGATTCGAACCCACTCTCTTGCATGTGAAGGCGATTATTAGAATGGAGACATAATCACTCGGCCACGAAGGGTCAATCATTTTAATGCATTCTTATTCTATATTGACATTTTCTACACCTACACGTCCTGAAAGGTGTCTTCCAGACCGTCACTAATTGCCCATAATGCAGAACTAGTGTGACGTTAAACCCAAGCGACCATTTACGGCCTTCGTTCGAATCCCGGACAAGACATGTATGTGTTGTCTCTGTTAGGGGGTAACGATAGAGCCCCTAAATAAAATAATAGGCCGGCGGATCACCGCCATTTTTTTTGCCTCCGAAGAGGACAGCATTTCCGCTTGGCGTCCTTATCGCTTCCCTAATGATTTTAAGAAATCTTGATCTGAAGCTAATCCGGTCAAGATAAGAGCAATAAACAACAATAATATTCCTAAAAACATAATTTTTTCACAGTACATTCTCAGGATGTCATTTTATTCTGAGGATATCCTATAGATGAACTGGGGTAAGATGTGTTGTTAGGGCGGTTTCTGTTTCTTTCACAAAATGTCGCCAAAACTCAAATACACAGTCTGCGAACACTTTATATTCACCTCTTGAATGATTATAGCAGTTTATCGCTAAACAAACTTCCGTATCATCGTTTACTTACAGTCGGCTGCAAAATTATTCGAGCACTAGCCAATAATTCCTATATTTAAAAAGTACACTTAAGACTGTTTTGCTAAATAAATCCTTGTCGAATCATGTTCTTAGACTGATTAAGAACATAACTCGACAAGGATTTATTTAACAAAGCTGTATTAAGTGTACTTTTTTTTGGCAAGGATTATTGCTAGTGCTCGAATAATTTTGCAGCCGACTGTAGCTAAAATTATGAAATATAATAAAACAAGTTACTTTAAAGTTACGTAAGACGATAAAAAAAAATGTTTGTCGTTTGTTTTTCAGAGAAACATGCTGGGCAGCACGTGGCAGCCCTAAGGCAACAAAATGCCTGATGCACCAGCTCGTATATATAGGAGCCTTAGGTAACGACGGCCGTGCATAGGTTGCTCTTTCACAAATAGTCATCGATTCGGCAATTAAACAATCGGGATTTTTAAAGTTAATTTTAATTAACTAAATAACAAATTACTTCGTAAATTTTGAGTAATTCAAACATATATAATTATTTAAAAGCCACTGTTTATTCAAAAAAAAAAAAAAAAAGAAAGAAAAAGAAAAAGGAATGAAAGAAAAGAGAAGAAAGAAAAATAAATTTTAAACTGTATCTGGAGTTTCATTACGTTTAGTACATAAATGATTCATAAATTTTACTGGTTAAATTATCCGTGTGTATTCCCGTGAGTATACACTCGGGGAAAGACAGCCATTAGAGAATAAAATGGCCGTCTTTACCCAAATGAAAAAGAATCATATTTTCTCCGCGATGTGCCTTATTACTATATCTATACTGTTTTTAGGCTCCGTGGGGTAAACTTATATCCTTGATTTCTTAGCGAGTACGAGATAATTGGCAAACATAAAAAAAATCCCGGCGAGTGTCTGTTTTTGCGATATGCTAAATAACGAAATATTCATGCAACTTAAACATCTGTTTAATAGACAATATCCGTTTATTGGGTTCGCAGCTAAGTCATGTGATTATTTCCCTGTGAAATTCCGGTCGCCAATTGCCCATCAGCGCAGCACTAGTGCGACGTAAAGCACAACCAACCAACCCTGTGAATTTCCCCACACGGTACAAATATTTCCCTATACAGTCCAAAATTTCCCCATACTATACAAATAAAAACATTATAATGTAGCAGTTTTCCCTACAGTAGTCACATGTGAGGGGTTTTATGACGCAACATATGGATAAGTCCATTGAAACTTAAATACAGTCGGCAGCAAAATTATTCGAACGCAGCAAAAATTCCTATGTAAAAAAGTACACTTAATACTGTTTTGTTAAATAAATCCTTGTCGGTTCATGTTTTTAGACTGACTAAGTACATGATTCGACAAGGATTTATTTAACAAAACGGTATTAAGTGTATACTTTTTATATAGGAATTTTCGCTAGCGCTCGGATAATTTTGCTGCCGACTGTATATGCCATTTTTTCCGTGAAGAATCAAAATTGTGATGTCATAACTCTGGATCACCTTTGAGTTGAATCCTAGACGGTCGCCAACAACCCACTGTGACGTTAAACTCCCTCAACTCAACGTCGAATGTATTTGTTACTTGGAAGGTAAAATAAATTATTTTGAAGATAAAAAATAAACAACTTTTACCAGAAAACGCTTTGGTATATTTTGAAAGTTTATATAAAAAATTGTCATTTTTCTTTTTTCTTTTTTTATCGGAGGACTTAAAATTTATTCAGAATTATGGTATTTAGTTGGTTGATTGGGTTTTACGTTGCACTAGTGCTGCGCAATCAATGGGCAATTAACGATTGTGCTATTCAGTAAAAATTTGTTTAGAACGCATTTTTGAAATTTAGTGCATTATTCGGTGAGACAGAATGCTGGTCGCCAAATTATAAATGGTGGTAAAAAAAATTTCCCGCACCGAAAACTTGAAAGTATTTTTTGATTTATTTACTTTTGATATTTTCTGTTGGGATTGAATTGGTAAATTTTATTGGCCTTCGAAAATAGGGTTTTTGGAATTTATTTTAAAGTATTCTTTGTAATCCAATGAAAAATAAAGGGTTGCTGTTTTAATGCAGTGCTTAGGATTACATACAAACGGAACGCTTGCAACTTCAATGACGTAAATTTTGCAAGTTTTTTGCAAATACAGTCGGTAGCAAAAGTATCCGAACACTAGCAAAAATTCTTATATTAAAAAAGTACACTTAATGCAGTTTTGTTAAATAAATCCTTGTCAAATCCTGTTCTTAGTCAGTCTTAGAACAGGATTCGACAAGGATTTATTTAACAAAACAGTGTTAAGTGTGCTTTTTTCACATAGGAATTTTTGCCAGTGCTCGGATACTTTTGCTGCCAACTGTAGTCATACATTTGGAACGCTTGCAAACGGCTTTGACACTGGAAGTGTTTCATTTGTATGTACCGCTAGGTAAGGAAATCTAAAAATCGTCTGCTTTGTTTTACATTGCTAATAATGTAAATTCTTTCTTGAGTCAGCCATATGCATTCTACACTTATTTGCAGTTCGAGTAGTAAGTAAAATATTGTTTTAAATTTGATGATAATATAATTTTTAAGTTTTTACTTTCTGCTTTTTAAGTAAAAGAAAAGTATATTGAAAAAATAAATCTATAATTATTTTCTTGGATTTAATATAAGCTATGAAATAATGATATCTAAAATTTTACCATTGATAAAATTGTTTAATATTTTACACACACACACAAAAAAAAAAAAAATTCTCTAGTTATTCTTATTTCACATATATTTCTCTGTGATCCCCCATCCATATGATAGATATATTCCTGAAATATTGTTTACTTCAAGCATTAATCTGATAAATAACTGTCGCCCGTTCCACTCCTATGAAACTTACAAATTTAGAGTTATGACTTTTAAGTGTCAGCTTTCAAAAATATTAAATTTAAACAAAGCGTATATAATGTATTAGTAGCATATTTTGTGAGACTTCTGAAATGAAATGTTAGTTTACCTGAAAAAACACTTGGGAAAAAAAAAAAAAAGGTTTTTATATAGCTGAAAAAAAATACTCTATTAATTTTACTTAGGGAAAAGAAAACTCTAAATCTAATGTTATCGGAAGTTTAATTTTTGCCGTCAGTGAATTCGATTTATCTTCTTACATGCATAATACTTTATTTAAAAAAAAAAAAAAAAAAAAAAAAAGCGATTGATATGTGTGTGTATATATATATAATACTTTATTTTATATATATATATATATATATATATATATATATATACACACACACACATATCAATCGCTTTTTTTTTTTTTTTTAACTGATTCACAAAATTAAGAATTCAATAACTAGTTTTATCACTATATTTCTACTCTTATAAATTATTTTTACCACTGTGTGTTATTTGTAATCGCTAAAAAAGGTTGAAATTTTTCTGCACGATTCTATGCCATTTCTGAGTTTTTTACGAAGGAAAAAAATTCTCACGACGCACGTTTATATAAAATTTTGCCCTATTCTTCCATCTTGACGAAATCTGAAATTTCGAATAGCTCAACGAATTTTTCAAACTTCGATGTTGAAGTTCTATAAAGTTCTGATCAGTAAACGTAAACGATATTTTTGAAACTTTTCGATATCTTGCCATAATGTCAACAGACTGACAGATGCCATACACATCGATTTTTGTTATTTATTTATTTTATTTTTTTTAATGTTTATTTCCCTCAAAGAAATTAAAGGTCGCATATTGAATTAACATATTTAGTTTCCTAATACCCACAGCATGATGGGAGAAATTAAACTATGATGTTTTAACTAATATGTGTGCATAATTATTAGTATTTTACAGAGTTTTTATGCAACTTCCCTTGGAATCTATAATATGTAAAGAGAAGTTGTATGATATATATATATATATATATATATATATATATATTAATCTTATTTAATCTGAATTTAAATAATTGGGTGTGGCACAATCACTACTTTCTTTACCCTAATTGTTATAGAAAAGTTTTTGTGGTACATACATCTGTGGAGATTATGTGGGGGGCGAAGGAAGTTTCCACTCTCAACCTCCCGTGTGACTATTGTACTTACATTCGTAAGACATTTAAGATCATCATTAAATTAAAAAACTTATTTTAAATTATACAGATTCCTCCCCCCCCCCCCCCCCCAAAGACATCTCTTTGAAATTTGTAGAACTTCGTAAAAATGTTTAAGTTTAAGCGGTCTTCCCATAGGATCCTCCCAAAACCAATATGAATTTTTTCTCATTTATTTTTTAAGTTTAAAAGGCATCCTACGCTAAGAACAATTATACTAAAAACTTGCTATTCGTATTTAAGGGAACTCAAAACGTGTCATTATACCAAAAATTCAACTTAAAAATTCCACACCAAAACAAATTATTATTAACAATTTGTGCAGAGGAGAGTGATTATCATTCCTAATCAATTTCCCTGAAACTGATATAATTTGTTAACCGATTTTGACAAACTACATGCAATGAAAAAGAATATATTCACTTAATTTTTAGTTTTGTAAATAGTATACGAATCTTATAGTGTAATTAAATTAAACGTACTGAGAATATAATGCATAAAAATTTTGATATGCACTTTGAATACCTTCCATTAAAATTCTGAGGAACTTAAAAAAAAAAATCCTAATTATTTTGTTTGCGAATTATGAATGTGTTTTATACCATAATCTATATGAAACATGCTTATTTGCTTTCAAGAAATACATATTTTGTTTAGTTCAGTCTAAAGTTGTTAAAATGTACTAACGAGAAATTTCATCTATAGGATGGTTCGTACAGGTGCTTAAAAAGTCATTAAAAATTCTAGGAAGTCCTTAAAAACTCCCTTAAGTACTCATTTTTCTCTTATAGTATTTAAAACTTAAAAAAAAAAAAAGAAATTTGTTTTTAGAACTGACAAACTTATGTTTGGAACGATAATAAATCTGAAACACGTGACAGCTTAGCAACAAAGTTGGAAAAACATAAAAATCGTCTGCTTTTCAAGCACTACTAAAAAGATGTACTACAGGAAAAATGATTTGGTAAAAAAATGTAAAAAAGAATAATGTTTTATATTTGCTTGCGGACTAATCAAGTAATATGTGATGAGAGAGGGGAGGGGAAAAAAAAAAAAAAACAAGCATAAATCTGACTAGGTGTTTTTCAATTTTCCTTTAGGAATTGATAGTTGCAGTTAATCTATTTGAATATATAAATGATTTTTACTACTTGTTTTATTTATAATTAACTTTTTAAAATGGAGTAAAACCTCTGTTCCTCGGCATTTAACTAACCCGAAATCTCATGTAGCACGAAAATCTTGATGTTGTTTTCTATCCCCCCCCTTTAAATAGCGAAGAATTGATAAACCTTCGTCCCTTCTTTTCTAAACAACAAGCAGATGATCAGCCTCTTACAGTCAGCCACTCTCTCTCTCTCTTAGTTTGTTTACTTTCAGCGGTGTGCACATTCGATCTGCCACTGAGAAATACAATCTGTTATTTTGGAGAACTATTTTCATTCCATAATTATCACAGGTGTCCAAAATAGCACTGAGTGCTCCTTCCCTTAATAAGGATATTGTATACCTTGTCATAACATCTGGAAAAGAAAGGGAGAAGACCCATTTCTTATCACAGATGTTAGATCAGCCAAAACAAATTTATTTCTTGACGCTGTGGGCTGATCACAAACATATTAATGTAATAACACTTGTTAGATTCATGTTAAAAAACGCACTCAAATGTAATAACACTTGATCCCTGTTCGTGACAGAGACATTCTGTTCTTAAAGCTGGTAGACGGGAGGTGACGGGTTTGAACATAGGTCACGCTCGACGGCCCTGTCATTTGAGGTTTTCAGTTTTTTTTTTCCCCTCCCTCTTCTGAAACTTTTAGAAATACAGGCTAGGATCCTTTAGAAAGACCTAAACATAAGGCATTTTACCCAGGCTTAGGTTCACGAGTATATTATCGTCCTTAACCCCAAAACCACATCACTTGAGTTCTTGAAGTAATTTTGCTTAGCAATATTACCGTAAATACTCGTGTATAAGTTGATCCTCTATTTACAGATATATTTTCTTTAAAAAAAGATAAATGCTCATATTAAGAATTATTTTAAATATCAGTACGAGGTCATTAAAAATATAAACTTTAGGTATATAAGTCAGTCTCAAACCAGTCCCACAAGTTTCTGGTGGGGCGAAAATTATTTAGAAAGCGTTTTGATTGGTAATTAAACTGAGATGTTGGTCTCCTACTTTAGTATTTCTGTTGACTTACAGTATTGCTGGAATTTCAATGTGCTGAATTATCCAGATTTTTCACTTCTACTACGCAACTGTCGTAAGTAATGGAAATATTGTTTTCAGTCAAAATTTTCGATATCAAGTTTTCACCTGATTTGTAAATACATTAAAAGCTTGATTAACCGGCATGTTATATTTTAAAAATCGTCTGCATTCATGATGGGAAAATAATTTTAGTGAATAATTTAATAAATAATTTGGTATTGCATGAATTTTATAAGATGTATAGAAGAATGTCTATAGCCACATCAAACTAGTTTCTTTCTTTTTTTTTTTTTTTTTTTTCCCCTTAAATGCTGCAAATTTTGTCTGGATTCGAGATTTGTTTGCGGAGACAATCAAAAATTCACCGTTTATGCCACCCAGATGGTAACATCTATGGTGGAAATGAGAGAGGGGGAGGGACATTTCAGCGGGAAAAAAGTTGAAGTATATAAAAAATATAATTTTACTTAGTTTTTTTTACAGGGGCACAAAGAAAATTCTTTATCATTATGGCCTAAGGGCTCAAAATTTTTAAAGTGCGATAGCGTTTAACCCCTTCCGCTCCAGGCTAGCTGTAGTGTAAATATGTGAAATACCAGATTATAATTTTGAAATAATGCAATACATAACGAAGTAACAATGTGCATTTTGTTGTGAAGTTCCTTTTCAATTCAGGCAGTTGCTCAGGACGTGCATCGGCAAAAGGTTCCGACATAAATTTCCAGTCACCTGCTGTAGGTGGTTCATCATCACTGTCATCGCTTTCGCCGTCTTCACTTGTAGTAAAGTCATCATTGGAATCTTCAAATTCGTCATAATCGGGGATATAATCACTATCCGAATCACTAGAATCACACATTATTCACAGTTTAAAACACCGGCAAAATACACAAAATCGAGCAGCGAAAATTACACACAACCGCAGCCACGAGAAATCACGAAACAACTGTAGTCAAAACTAATAGGTCACCGAGACTACTAACGCCATTTAGTTATCAGTAATGAAAATACAATTTCAAAATACCATATGACAAATAAAATAACTCTCTCTGATATCACTACAACGTTGGGCTTATTGTATTGTATACTTTCTTTGGACGTATGCACGTACGTCCATGGTATTAATGGCCATTAGCACTAGGACGTACGCACGTACGTCCCTGGAGTGGAAGGGGTTAAACGCCTTATTCGATTAGTTTAGAAATTTTATACACGAGTTTTAGATTGCCGTCGAACAAACTGTACGAATTTTGGACAATCTTGATTTTACAGGGAGACAAAAATTCTTTATCATTGTAGCTTATGGATTCAAATTATTTAAATTGTTATAAGGTCTAAACACCTCATCCTGGTTAATAAAATCAGCCGCTAAATCCGCTAGGATCGGAATCAATCAATGCAAACTAATTTTAAAACCGCCGCTTAATAAAATCAGCATCGCCGGTTAATAAATTAAAAAACTCTTCAGTAGCGAAAATGTCATTTATTCACGCTAAACAAATTTTTATTTACACTGTGATTTTGTTATTACTGACACAAAACAGAAAATAAAATACAGTAATCCCTTCGTTATCTCCCTTCGTCGAAAATTTTACATTGACAACATTAAATTTTACATTTACAGCAATTAAACACGCCCCATCACATGTCTTAGTAATAATTTCAAGGAATGTATTCTACAAAGCGTGGTAATAAGTTACAAATTTGATTTGATTCACAAGTGATTTTTTTTTTTTTTTTATGTTTAATTAAGACAATTTTTGGTTATTATTCTGAAGTAACTAAGAATCAAGAAACTTAAACGGAAATATTTTTAATTCAAAAGAAAAGCGTGAACTTTTAGCAAAGTATTGATGATTTTCCTCAAAGGATAGCGCATCGGAACTTGGGATGTGTTTAATTCACATATTTTAAAGGAACAATCAAATAATCATCTGTTAAAAAATAACTAATATTGTTTATTAGTTTCATTATTTGGTACCTTTTGAAATTTCTTTCCGAATTCAGGTAAATAAATACCTTTTTCTTGAGTGCAGGAATAATCGCCGGATATAAAAGTCAATCGCTTAATAAAATCAATTTGGCTCAGAACGAATATGATTTTAATAAGCGGCGGGTACCCGTAACCGCCGCTTAATAAGTGCACTGGTTAATAAAATCAGCCGCTTAATCTGATCCAATTGCCAGGACTGGAATCAAATCAATACAAACTACTTTTAAAACCACCGCTTAATAAAATCAGAATCGCCGGTTAATAAACTCAAAAAAAAAAATCTCTTCAGCAGCAAAAGTATGATTTATGCAAGCTAATTTTTTTTTTTTTTTTTTTTTTTACATTGCAATTGTTTTTATTTTTTGAATAAAAAGGAAATTAAAGCATAGCAATCCCTCCAGGTATCCCCCTTTGTCGAAAATTTTACACTTGCAGTACAGTTATAAATTAAACAAACCCCATCCATTACTTACCTCATTCAATATTTCAAGGAACGTATTCTTCAAAGCGCGGTAGTAAGTTAATTTGATTTGTAAGGGATATATATATATATTTTTTTTAATTATTAAAAGACCATTTCTCGTTGTTATTCTGAAATAACTACGAAGCAAGAGGTTTAAACGGAAAGATTTTAAATTAAAAAAAAAAAAGCGTGAACTTTGGGCAAAGTATAATGATTCTCCTCAAAGCATCGGAAATTGGGATGCGTTTAATTTACTTATATTGAAGAGAAGATTAATTAACATTGTCTATTAATTATTAATTCCATTACTCGTTTATCTTTTGGAATTTCTTTCCAAATTCAAAGATGTTTAATACCTTTTTCTTGAGTGCAAGAGCGATCGCCGGATATAAAAATCAGCCGCTTAATAAAATCATTTTGGCTCAGAACGAATGTGGTTTTAATGAGCGGCGGGCACTGTACATTTTTCTCCACCAGTACTCGACGAAGCTTTCACTTATCAAAATAAAGATAAGAAGCGATTCAGAGATGTTAGGTTTAGTTTCATAAGGTCGAATTTAGAACACATCTGCATTGTGCATTAATGCTTTTCTAACAAGTGATCAGCTCTTTGAAATAGAAATGATTTATTCTATTTGCAATAAAACGCAATGCTTAGGAACTGTTCTGGAATTTGGACAGGAGTGTTCAAATTTACGTGAAATTTATCGAACGTTTTGTTAGTCGAATGGTAAACAATATTTAAAAAAAAAAAAAAAAAAAAAAAAAAAAATGTGTATTAAATATTACTTGCGTGAATATTAATTTTAAACTATGTTAATATTTCGGTATTGCAGGAATTAACTACTCATTTTATGAATTGCAATTTTAAATTTGCTTATTTGCAGCGAAATATTTAATAAATGTAAATAGTAGTAAAAGAAACCAAAAGGAAACTTGTATAATAATGATTTGTCTTGAGAGATCTGCACTTTATTTTTATTATTTTAGATAAAATTCTGAGCTAAAAAGATTCACGTGTGTGTGTGTGAGAATAGTGATTTTTGATTTCCTTGGCCCATAGAATTGGCGAATAGACTTCTGATAATGCTAATTCTTTTATTAGTAGTATTCTACTCAATTCTAACAATTCTATTGTTTTGCAGGCCTCTCTGCCCAGTTTCATGGATGTCGTCCGTCATCATCGCCCAGTGGATGGAGCTCTCCATCGTGAGTTTACCCAGAGGGTTATCCCTATCCTGGCTGGGAGCCTAACTGGGTTTAAATATTTTTTTTTTTTTTATTATTGTTGTATTTCTTGCAATATCATTATTCTTAATATTTTTTTTTCAATGCTTAGTTTTATTAAATGATCTACGGAGAGGATCCTTAGAGGAACCACGGTGAAATTTAGAATACATTTTTGGCCATTAAGGCGCTGGGAAATGTTTAAATCTTGTTTTCTTATATAGGTTTTTCTCTTTCATTTTTTCCTGTTGTGATATTGAAGAACCCTAGATTGTTTATCATTTGCAGTTTTTTCGCATTGTCAAGTCGTTAAAGGAGTATATTGCAGGTTTCATGTGTAACATATATATATAACATATATATATATATATTTAGTGCTGTGTGCAATGTCACAAATGGTAAAAAGTTCGTACATGTATATACATTGTACATCCATATAATTCTGGTCATTGATAAATTTGTTTTATTCTCAAGTCAAATAATTATAGATACTTTTAACGTTTGGAGCTATTTTAGCATTTTGCTTTTTTTACTTTTTGCATTTAAACTTTTTAAAGAAATCCATACCATTTTATAGATTCGCTGCTGATTGCTCACAAAATTGTGTGTATGTTTATGGCATGGGTTTCATCTCTGTAAATATACAACCCTATGCTTTCTAGAGTTAGGTTCTTTTTTATACTTATTCAAACCTAAGGTGAACAGGCATTATTCTTACAGTATGCTGTTAATAAATACGATTTTATATCATGTTCATGAGTGAGTTTTATGCGCATAAGCTTTCTGTGTATAAAAGTCTGGATAAGTTTCTTAGAGTTTTGTATATGCATATTGCAAGTATATCATCGTAACTGTGTAAGGTTATACTACACAGGCATAGGTGTTTTTTGTCATGTTGTTATAAACATTTTGATTTTTTTTTTCCGTTTGTGGCTCATTATACTTTTATAGTACAGCCTAATTTTTCTTAGAGCATTGTTTTCTAATTTTTATATGCATGTTCAGATTCGGGCAATTAACAGGTATCGACGTAGATAGGTTTCCTATTCAGTGTTTCGATACAATTAGCCTTTCTTTTTATCAATATTCAGTAGTGTTTCTACTTTATTTCATGAATGCAGTAAAATAAGTTCTGCAATTCCGCTTTCCTCATCCTGTGCACATTTTTCAAAATTTTTGTTATTTGGAAACTGACATTGAGTCCTTTCTAATGTCTTTCGTAAAACTTTGTATTCCTTTTAATGTATCAATGTATGGGTCAGAAAAGGTCTAAATATTGTTTTTCTTTAATTGTATTTGACTCTTTTGCTAAGTATGTTCAATAGGATGAGATTTTATAAAACAGAGTTACGAAACTAGTCTTTAGAAGTAAAATTTACTTAAAATTTATCATAATGGGTCCCGTTTTCAAAATTTCTTTTTCCAGTTTGCTATAATTACGGAGAAATTTAGCATTATTTATATTTAGTATCGTATAATTTCTTTAACGTTTTATTATAAAAGTCTTGTTTATAGCATTGCATTTAAATATTTTATGCATAGTGTCTATTTTTTTTTATTTAAACTGTATGATTGATGAAAAATTAAAATTTTGTATGAATAAGCTCGAAATTTTTAATTTTTTTTAAATCTTTAAAGCAAAAACGTTCGTTTAAAAAAAAAAAAAAAAAAAAAAAAAAAAAAAAAAAAAAAAAGCGTTTTTTTTTAAAGTTTCTTAATTTATAACTTTAGAAAGAAAAATTCGATAAAAACAAATAGTGATCTTCTCAATCATACAGTTCAAATTGTGTTTTCAGTGATACAGATGAAGAAACAAAGAGACGAAGCTATGGAAAATGTAAGTGTTACCTGGGGCAGTTACCCGATTTTACAGTGAAGGATGCAGTTGCTGCATCCTTGACTGTGCCGGGTAACCACCAAAACGGCATCCAGGTATGCATTATGTACATAATGCAACAACTACTGTACAGCTGATGAAGAGGTTAAGCATTCTAATATGCAAGCTTAAATTTTTAGCGATTTCTTAAGTGGATTTTTTTTTTTTTTTTTTTTCAGAGAGAAAAAAAAAAGTCGAGTTTAAACATAATAATTGTTTTCGCTGGCATGATATATTTTAATTCATTAAAATTTAAAATTAAATATCTAGAATTTGAGCAGTTTTAAAAGGAACCTGCAACGTGATCAGCATGTGATTAGATGTTGGCGTGTATTCGTTATACGATGATATAAACTGCAGTAGTAAAAAAGAGCTTACCTGGGGAATTACCTGGTTACTGTGAAGGATCCAGTTACCTGCATCCTTGACTGTACCAGGTAATCACCAAATAGGCATCCAGGTAAGCTCGCATTACGTACATAATGCAATAAAAACTGTACGGCTGGTGAAAAGACAATGCATATAGCATCTTGGGATGCAAGTGAAATTTTTAGTGCTTTTCTTACGTGATTTTCTAAAACTAATATTTTGGAGATTCCTAAAAACAAGCTTAGCATTACAATGTACTTTAAATGGCAAATATTTTTTTAAACCTCTTAAAAATTAAATTATAGTTTCCATATTTTTAATTGAATTAAAGAGTCGCATCATCAGTCGTGTGGTTAGAATTGGGTGTTTCACAGATGAAGAAAAGAAGATTCGTGCAAGAGTAAAAGTAGGTACACCTGGGGAAAATGACTCGGTACATTCAAGCGTACTGACGACTCTGATTAGAATTGCAATCAGTTTCGTTAACTTGAATATACCGAGTACAAACCAAATAGGCATCCAGGTGTTTCATTATATTTCATTCTTAGATATTCAGTAATCTTGATTTTAAATCAGATTGATTTAGTATGAATACAAAAACTATCTAAATATTTTTAAACAGCAAGAGTAGGTTGTCACCTTTTTAATCTTAATAAAAAACCGAAATTAATTTTCAATTTTCACCCTAAAATTTATCAGTTAGCTTATCTGTTAGAGACATTTTAAACGAGAAAAATATTCTGAAGTGTTCTAATTAAAAAAAAAAAAAAAAAAAAAACTTTAATATCGATATAACTGTGTTGCGGGTTGCGGAATAACAGTAATTTTTCAAATCGTTGGGAGACGTAAACTGTGGTTTATAGTTCAGCTTCTTTTGAAACTTGGAATTTATTGGACTCAAGTATGATTACTGAGAAACATTCTGTTTTGAATACGATATGCTTTAGTCCAATAAATAATAATCATGAATATATATGTAGTAGTGGTATTAGGTTTTTTCGCTCCAATTCCTTTTGTATGAAGAAAAATATCTAAACCCTTTTTAAAGGAAGAATATTTCAATAATCGTATTAAAAAAATTAAATAAATAAATTCAGCTCATCTACATTTTCCGCGTATTATTTGCTAATACCACTGCTCGAAAACTGTTTGTTAAATTTGCTGCTTTTTGTAATTTATGATTTTTTTTTCTTTTGTCCGATGAAAATTTGCTATAAATTATTTATTGGGCTTGAGTGTGATTATTGGGGATGGTCTAAGTGCTACTAAGATGTAAGTTTAGGCGCTAAATAATTATAAATATGTTTTTAAGAGACTATATGTATATTTTCTATTCTGGGGGTAATATATATATAATTTATTGGGTTTAGATTGAGTACATTTTTAGACTTGAAGTGATGTAACTTGTGTTAGAGGGGGAAGTTTTAAGATTATTCTAAGTATGACTATTGGGATAACTTTAAAATATTGTTCCGTCAATGACTACAATAATTTTAATACTATTTATTGGACTCGAATATTCTTCACTCTGATATTAATAAGACTAGTTTAACTCTAGTTTAGTAAATATATTTGTAGTTAGTACCACATATTGGACCCCAGTTATAACTATTGGGAACATCCCTGATGCCAAAAGGACGTACTTTTGTCCAGCGGAAAACTATATTTGGCGGTGGTATATTTCTTTTCCCAGTTCCTTTAATTGAACTCTCTCGCTCTCTCTCTCTCTCTCTCTCTCTATATATATATATATATATATATATATATACTTTTAAAATTATTTTAAAACGCAAATCCTGGTCTTATTAGTTCTAGTGCGCAACAAATAACACGGTAGAACACCCATTGATATCCATCTTTAAAAAAAAAAAAAAAAAAAAAAAAACTTTTATTATTTCCAAAATATATAATGAGCGCATTAACCCTTTGCGGCACAAGGCAATTGGGATCATTTAAATTACCCGGAATTCACGAACAAAATTAAAATAAAATAAATTGACCTTTTCTGCTACGTTATAAAAGTAAAATTTTGCTAAAAAATTTTAAGGATGAGTTTTTGCAGTTGGAACTTAATGATTGCGTTCTCGCAGCGAGGACAGTGCACCGCAAAGGGTTAAAAGGAAACTTTCCGCTGTATAAATGAACACAAGTACGCTAAATGTTAGTGAAACACCTGTCTGCTATTTCGTTATGCCCGTTCGCGTTCAAGAATTTTTTTTCTGTATTTTACGAGTCGCCTGTATCATTTATATGTTCTTATACCGCTACCTATAAACGAGTATTGCATAAGAGAATATGAATGCATTCCCTTTATAGGGTTCCCGCAATATGAATATATCCGCTTTAGATATGTATTGCTACGAAATGTTAAAATGCTGAATTCTATTTTATGCTCTGTGTATATGTAATGGGCGATATATTTTTTTATGGAAATAAAATGCTTTATCTTATGTTGTTTGTCTGTTTATTAACGTCCTACATGAATGTACAGTTGAAGAGGATCAACGGATTTGGATACATCCAATACGACAACGGGTTCATAGAAGAAGAAAGCCGCTTGAACACTCCAGTATAAGCAAAGAATAAGAACAGAGTTTTGTAAAAAAGAAAAAAGAATACTTATGTGAATAAAATGAATTTTTGATATCTTGTGTGACTTCATTTATTTACATTTAGTCTTTATTTTTCTCCATTATAATCAAAATATAAACTGTTTTTTAATTTTCATAAAAAATAAGACTGTATAAAGGTATCTAATATATATATATTTTTTTTATGTGTCTAGTTTTTATTTTACATAAAATCCTTTTCTGAAGTGTGGATACTTTTTAAGCATTAAAAAAAAAATCTTGATGTTTATACCTTTCTTTTTAATGCATTTATATTTCTATCGTATATCTAAACAGACACATAATACATGGTTTAAAAAATTGTTGTGTAAGAATTTTTAAAAACTTTACCAGTAAAAAATACAGGACATTGTATTTACAGAAAGTTTTTTTTTTTCTTTAATTAAGTTTTTAAATGCGCTTTACATGTAATACCGATTTAATTTCTGTATTCCAATGCTAATATAATTTCATTTTTAGACATCTTTTAAAAAATAACTTCATACGGCCATTTCATACGTTCAAGTATTCCTAAGAAACACATTTTCAAATTTTAGCATTTCTTAATGGGGTGAACTAAAAGTGGTTTTAGTAAGTATAAGAATGTAAGAATATTTTTACATAGGAAAATATTTAAAGATTTTCTTTTTAAATAAGAACAGGGGTAAATGATGCAATGAGGGTCAAGATAATGTCATGAAGAAGCTTCTGGAAATTTTTTAGGACTTTTTTTTTTTTTTTAATCCCATCCAGAAAGTTGTCTTGAGAGTAGGATCTATTTTTATTTATGCTTTGTATGCGATGAATAAATCAATTTTCATTTCAAACATTACTAACGTACTTTTGAATTTCAGACGTGGAAATGCAGCTCTTTAAACGCTTGAAACTTTTGAAAGAGTTCGCCGCGAGCCTTTTATAAAGAAAACTTCTGAAATAAGTAAATTAAGAAAATCGGTTTTAGTAAGTATCGAATGTAAGTAGATTTTACATGGTAATATATTAAATGCCTTAAGTATGCATTTAAAGTAAGTGGTTGGGGGAGGGATTAGAAGACACTTTCTTTTAGATGTCATGAAGGTGCTCTTGGAATGAAACGAACATTCTTTTAGGACCTTATGCATCCGGAGATTGTGCCTTCAGAGAAGGAATATTTTTTTTTTCTATGCCGTGTGCAAACAGATCAATGTTCGTACTAACGTACTTTTGCATTTCAGACGCCTGACTATACAGATGTAGCTCCTTAAATGTCACCTATTTGGAACTTTTGGAAAAGTCGGCCGCGGGCATTTTATACAGAACTTTTGAAATGGGATCCTTAACAGGGTAAATCGGTGTTAGTAAGTATTAAATGTATGTTTTTACTTAATAATGTATTTTATGTTTCATTTATGCTTTAAAATAAGGGGTTAAGGGGGATGGTTAGAAGACACTTTCTTTTGGACATCGTAAAGGTGCTTTCGGAATGAAACGTACATTCTTTTAGTACCTCAATGCGTCCAAGGGTTTGTGTCTTCAGAAGAATGGTCTGGATTTGTTTTGGATGCGATGTGCAATCAAGCATAACTAAAATACATTTGTATTTCAGACACACAACTAGACTAGAGAGGCTGCTCTTTAAACGGGATCTGTTTGAATGTTTCAAAAAGGAGCGGGTCTGGAATTCACCGCAAGAAAAGTTCTGAAATATGAATATTCCTTAACAAGGTAACTAAAAAAAAAAAACAAGTATTGAATGTAAGTCTTTATCTACGTAGTAATTTATTTAATGTTTGAGTTATATATTTAAAGTAGGTTTTTGTTTAGGGAGGGAGGGGGGGGGGGTTAGAAGATGCTTTCTTTTGGATATCATGAAGGTGCTTTTGGAATGAAACTTACATTCTTTTAGGACCTTATGCATCCTGGGGATTGTGTCTTCAAAGAACGATCCGGTTTTGTTTCGTATGCAATGTGTAAATCAGTGTTCTATCAAGGATAACTATTATACTTCTTAATTTCAGGCATGCAACTACAGAGATGCTGCTCGTTAAACGTGATCCAGTTGAATGTTTTGGAAAAATGCCTTTCATAAAGAAAATTTCTGAATTGTGATCAGTCCTCTATCTATAGGGTAAATTTAAGAAAATTGCTTTAGTAAGTATTGAATGTAAGTATGTTTCTACTTAGTAATCTCTTTAATGTTTTGTATTTGTTTTTTCGGAGGGTGGGGGGGTTAGAAGACACTTCCTTTTGGATGTCGTGAAGGGGTTCTTAAAATGAAAAGTGCATTCTGTAAGGACCTTATGCATCCAGAGGAATTTGTCTTCAGAGAAATATCAGTTTTGTTTTGTATGTCATGTGCAATGAAATGGGTTCTTCCCACCTGACGTCAGAGGTAACATGATAGAGGAAAAACAAATAGCAGGCAAAGTCTTGTTTATCTAGAGCGATTGCTGAAATAACATATTTTCTATTCTTATTTTTGATCAATCGTATTTAATCTGTGTTATTTTTTATAAATAATCATTTTTAATCCATTTTATATCATTATTCGTCGTCTTATGTTTGCCGTATACATTTACACTCATCCTTTAGTTTGCTTCTTATTGATGTTCATGGAGAACATGTTTAATACTCTGATTTTTGGTACTTAAATCGGTGACAGTGCAATATCGTACTGCGTAAATCCATTCAGACCAGTAACTAAGTTAATTAACTTGTTGTAACACCTTTATGCGATTAAATTAAATGAAAACATTTTAAAATTCCAAATTATAATCCATAAACATTCCACAAGAAGCTATTATTTATTGCTGGATCAGTTAATGTTACAGTTACACTACAATATACAAAAATCGATTCTTATTGGTTATAATAAATAAACACATAAAATGTTTTTTAAAAATTATTAAATTTACAAATACAATTATTCTACTGTTTACAAATGCACAATATTACTTTTATTTTATATTAAATATTAACATTTTTTATTGAATTCGATTCTAAGAATTCGATTATTCGTTTCTTCTATCACGTGATTGAGCAGACGACGGTGGGAAGAGCCCATTAATATTCTATCAAGGATAATTGAGGTTCTTTTGAATTTCAGACATACAGCTTTAAAGATGCAGAAGGGATGAGGTGAGATATTTTGAAAAGTCGAGCATTAAAAAAAAAAAAAAAAAAAATTGCATTCTCAAATGTGATTAAGAAAGTAAATTAAGAAAATTGCTTTGGTAAGTATTGTATGTAAGTATATTTTTTATAATCTATATAAATAAAGGGAAGTGTCTGTCTGCGCTCTGGTGCTCCCACAACTCATCACAAAGCTACAAAATTTGGCAGATGGGTACCTGGGACCTTGTAGGTGTGCACCTCATCAAGATTTTTTTTTTTTTTCGCTTTTTAAATATTGGTTCCATTGTTTCATTTTTCTGAAAGTTATTCTTTTATTTCGGTGTCTTAGCAATAGCTATTATCCTATTTATTTTTTGGTTATTCATTCATTTGAAGGCGAAATCTTATTTATTTATTGAAAACCAAATGGTAATGCAATAGAAATAAATTTCAGTCGAACCTCGTTAACGTGAATTACTTTTAACATGAACTGTTTGTTTCCACATTTCTATCAAAATGACGATTAGTTACTGACAGCATGATTTACTGGTAACATGAACAATTCTTTTATCTCCCTTGAGATTCACGTTAACAAGGTTTGATTACATCATGTATAATTTTTATAGTATAACAACTTTTTTCATTTTTAAAATTAATTCCTTTTGAATTAAAAATTTTCTTTTTTCTCTTTTTTTTTTTTTTAATAATATTTATTGGGAAAACAAAACAAAAAACGGTAGTATATAGTGAAAAGTATAGGACTGAATTGACTAAAATTTACGTATTATTAAAATTTGACTTTTTTTTTTTTTTTTTTTTTAAGCGAGGGCTATAAAATACATGGTTCAATGTATTATTTAATAGATGCTGAGATACAGTCATCATTGAAATAGAAGATCTCAAATAATAGCAGATCCACCTGTCGTCGATAAATACCCTAATTGAAGTGCCCTGGAAATACCTTTCTGCAGGCAGTGAGAACCTGGACGATGCGATGCGGGCTGAAAAAGAGATGCCGTAGGCAATAGGTTCCCGAAGCGAGGCATAGAGCAATTTCAATGTAGTCTTTTTTTTTTTTTTTTTTGTAGTTGTTTATTTTATAATATATGATATAAAAAACAAGTATGTTGTGGCCCCCACAAGACTTTCTTCTGTATTTCTTCTACGATTTGTTTGAGCTTTATAGTCAATGTGTAAAATCAATCTGATGTCTTACTAACGACTTACATTCACTGACATACATTCGAATTTTCAAGCGTACAAATGTACTGCTCTTTAAAAGCATTGTCCTCGGAATTTTAAAAGAAATAAGCGGCCATTTCAAAGAGCGAATTCTGGTGATATAACCTCTCTTTAACAGAGTCCTTTTAGTAAGTATGTTTTTAGGTAAGGCATTAAACGTTTTAGTTAAAATATTAAGTTGGGGAAAGGAGGTTAGAAGATAGTTTCCTTTTGATGCCATGAAGGTGCTTTTGGAATGAGACTTTTTTTTTAAATTTTTTTTTTTTATTTTTTTTTTTATTTTTTTTTATTTAAGGACTTCCGTTTTTTTTTTTTTTTTTTTTTTTGATGGATTTACACGTTTTGGGATGTCCTGAACACGAACTGATAGTTTTTAGAAAATGTTGATACACACTGACATACATACAGAGACATTTTTGTGGACGCTGTATCTCACGAACCAATGAACGAGATTTAACCAAACTTGGTATTGAGTTGGTCCCTGACATAAACTGGCGCTGATTAGATTTGGGGATCCATCGCTCAACAGGTGGCGCTGTGATCGCATTTTTTGTAAACTTTTAAGTGAATTTGTATAAGGAAATATAAAAGAAAGTCTTGTGGCGGCCGCAACATACTAGTTTTTGTTTCGGTTTTGTAAGAAATATATATTTTGTATTTATTAATGTTTTTTGATTTTATCTTTTTAGGTACAACTTGCGTTTAAAAGTATATTTTTGTTTGTGGGATTCAAAGACTTAGTCATTCATGCCTTGGAAAGCAGAAGAGTGCAAGTGTGAATTTTTCACAGTAACTTATAAAAATAGTTTTGGTGAGTATTAGGAGTAAGTTTGTAATATTTGTTACAAGTTTTAATTAGAATTGGAGGGTCTGAGGAAAATTAATCGGTCTTTTAGGATATCTTAAAAGTGCTTTCAGGATAAAGCGTATATTCATTTTAGGTACCTGGATGACAAAATTCTCTTGGTATCATTGTGTGTAGCATCATTCACAGTGAAATACAATAATTTCTTTTTGAAAATGTATTTCTTATTTGTTTACAAAATATAGAGCATGCTTCAACAGTAAAAACTAATTTTACTTGAGATTAGAATATTCCAATTCTAATTATCCCCTCAAAAACCTAATTTTTTAAAAATTTTAATTAAAATTGTTCAAGCAGTCTCCAAGAAAACCACATTTCTGCTATATTTTAATCCAGGTAAATCACTAGTTACCAGAGATTTCTAATTTTCTCTAAAAAGGTTAGGCTATCCTTTTTTTAATAAATAAATAAATAATACAATATTACCACCAATAATAATAATAATAAAATCTGCCTTACTTCCTCCGGGTAGAGTGCGAGTTACTGTTGGACGTTAATTATCCAGAAGTTGAGTGCATTTCATGTGGAAATGTCATCTGAAACACTTTTTTTTTTTTTTTTAATTAAGATCCTTAGAATACTTTCGAATAAAACTGATTTTGTCATCTTTTTTCCGGGCAAAAGTGTGGGTTAGCAATTAACGCGAATTGTAGAGGCGATTTACTTTTAAATTGTAAACTCAAATTCCCCGAATCTAAAATTGTATCAACCCTTTAAATAATTTCTAAGAAAAGTCTCTGCCATACTTTGCCACGGGCGAAGTGAGAGTAGCAGTGAACAAAAATTTTCGTGAAGATGAGGATAAGTGGGGTGGATTTCTCTAACTCATCTGAAAGAACCGTTAACTCTTTTTTTTTTTTTTTGTAAAATCGTTAGATCCCTTTCCAAGAAAAAACAAGTTTCTGCTATATTTTGAGATGGACGAGGTGAGTTAACAGACAACGCTAATTTTCGTGAAGTTTAGGATTTAAAAAAAAAAAAAAAGTTAACAAGAAAACACTAATTTTCATGAAGATAAATCGGATTGGTTTGGTTTGTCATTTCAGAAAACGTTATTCTTGAAGTATTTTTCAAAACTGTTTGAGCCGTTCTCGAGAAAGCAAAATTTTTGTTATTTTCTAATGGGTGGAGGGGGGAGGGTTAAAAAAAATGCTGATTCCCTGACTATAAGTCAGATGAGTTTGTCACCTCAAGAAATCCCAACTCTAAAAAATCTGCCAAAATATTTAGATAATTTAGATAATATTTAGACATAATTTGCAGTGAGCCTAGTGAGGGTCAATGGTAAACGCTAATTTTGCTAAAGATCAGGTAAGAAAGGTAAATTAAGTTTGTCTTCTCAGAAAAAGAAAAATGCTCTAAGATTTTAATAACATTTTTATATCCATTTTCGAGTAGAACTAATTTCTGTCATATCTTGAAACCGGTGGATAAAGGGTTAACAGCGAACGCGAATTTTATTGAAGATGAGAATAAAATTTCCATCCACAAGAACCTTAACCCGGGACTCATCAAAACCTTTTTATCCATTTCAGAATAAACAGATTTTTTGTCATATTTTACAACTGGCGAATAAAGGATTAACAGCGAACGCGAATTTTCCTATATTAGACAAAAATCCCCACTCCCCCACCAAAAAAAAAAAAAAAAAAAAAAAAAGCTGCCATCAAAATCTATATATCTATTTGCAAATAAGTACGATTTGTGCCCTATTTAATAACCAGTGAATAAATGGTTAACAGCAAAAGGGAAATTATCCTAAAGGTGAGGATAAGTCAGATTTTTCACCCCAAAATTCCATCGATCATTTTAACCACTTCCGAAGCCTAAGACATCTATAGTAATGAGATTAACTCGCTTTAATACAATCATAAAATGATTCCGAGATTGTGTCATCTGAGTATTATTACTATGTATTTCATCTTTATATTATGCAATATGTATATATACATAACCGACATACTTCTGATTTTTGAGATATGCAACTTATTTCTAAAAGTCATTTCTTTGCTTGGAAGTTTAGGGATGGGCATTAGTGTCATGCATTTCGGAAATTATTCACAAGATTAGGTTTACTTACAGCCGTATTCACCAACTTCTTAACACTCGGATTAAACCTCGGATCAGCGGTAATCGCTCGATCATACGAAAATCCGCAGTTCACCTGCTACTTTAAAACTTCGTTTTGGATCCTCGAATATGGGAGGATTAACAGAGTTAATTCTCGGATCTTTTCGTAACGCATGCGCACTCCGCAGCTCAGCTTCGTAAACAAATAACAAACATGGCTGACGTTGACGATCTATTCTCACTAGATGATATTGAAAGCTTAGAACTATTGGAAACATTTGAAAGAAGGAAAAGGACGGTGCATCAAATTAGAGTAAATGATTTGGATTCTTTGGATAATGTAGCTTTTCGATATCGCTATCGATTAAATAAAGATTCCGTGGAATTTCTAATACGAATGTTAGATAATAGGCTGTCATCTGCCACAGAAAAGAATGATGCATTAACTTCGGCAGAAAAAAATTTAATAGCTTTAAGATTCTCTTAATCATAAAAATCAATTTTAAATCGTAGCGTAAACAGTTGTCGTCTGCGTGATTATTCTTTTTAAAAATCTTCTAAAGTAAAATTGATTCTTAATCCGTTCGTAAACAAAAGCGAAGTAAACAAGAGTATCAGTGTTGCCAATTTGATTTTTACCCTTTCTAATCTTCTAATCAGATTGATTAGTTAATTGAAGCCGAATGGTGAATAAAAGCTATCTTCGTTCTTGATCAATCAAAACGAAGCTTTTATTTCTCTTCCAATTAATCCATGGATCACGTAAGCGGCTGATGGTGAATACCGTAGGAATTTAATCCAGTGTTAGCTTTGATCCTCGGATTTGCTGATTCATGGTTTAATTCTCGATCAATGAAGTTTGGTGAATACGGCCCGTTTACTTAATGGTGTGAATTAAAAAATCCGTTTTTGTAAGTATTGAGAGTATGTATGTATTAATATAAAGAGCTATTACACGATTCCTAAGTTGCCCATTCCCTTCCCCTCAGAGTTTTCTCATCGCTCATTTTAAGCAGCAGTTTTTGATATAAAATGAACTTACACATTTAAGAAGTACATTGATTGTGAATAGTGGTGGGAAGACTCGGTAGGACAGGTAGATCCGTACGAACTCTGTATTTAAATGTGTTATTTAAAATATATCGGTAAGTTTGCTGGATGCCACGAATTTGCTTCTGGAATTCGACGTACATTTTTTTGGGAGTATAAAAAAAAGTTATTCATATTATAACTTTGTTTGCAAGTGTAAATTTGTCTTAGAAATGATGGTTATAATTGTACTTTCGCTGTAAACGGAATAAATAAATATGAACCCTGTAAATTTGCCTTTATTCATGCAAAGTACCAGTGGGTGAATATTTTTAAACACCTCTAGTGCGTCTAATAAGTTGTCTATAGGACAAATTTGGGGGCAGTCCCTTTCACCTATTTTAACTGCAAGAGGCCGTTTATAGCGTAAAGTAAATTATAACTAGCCTGTATCTTTTGAATCTGACATACTTTTCTATTTCAGAGGAACATCTGGCTTTTAAAAAGGAATCTCTTTGAAGGTTTTCGAGGGAGATGTGCCGTCAGGTTTAAGATCCCAAGTGCCAGCTGTCCTTAAAAGAGCAAATTGAGAAAAATCTTTTTAATAGATATTGCGCAGAATTATCTGCCCAGCTTGAAAATTAGAACGGGGAAAAGACGTCGCAATGTGACACTGAGGACATCGCAGGTACGTTATATTTCCCATCTACATTTCAGGGATGTTGTACAAATGTAGAAATGTCTTCCATTTATGACTTAAAAATGTGACATCGCATAGGTTGTACGCACGAGACTTTTCGCGATAATATCGCTATCTCAGAGACATACTTTTTCACAACCCAGTTTCACTGAATAGAAGGATTTGCAAAAATATCACAAAACGCTATCCCAGTAATTACAGCATAAAGTATTGGTACGTGAATGGGACGGTGCGATGTATCTGCTACGTGCTTGACAAAGTGTGCTTGTACGGGTGTATTAAAACGAGTTATGATGTGTTTTTGTTAAAATAAGTACGATAGGTTACAGATGACATTCTTTTGGTAATTCCAGACAGTGTTGGGCATAATTGATTAAAAAGTAATTGAATTACACTTAAATTACAATTATAATTATTTTATTGTCAATCGATTAACAAATAATTGATTACAAATAAATTGAATAAGTAATTAAATTTATTTGTAATCAATAACTTGTTAGTTGATTGACAGTAAGATAATTATAATTGTAATTTAATTGTAATTCAATTACTTTTTAATCCATTATGCCCAACACTGGTTACAGATGACATTCCCTTTGGTATTTCGGGAAGGTGCTTTAAGACTTATAGCAATTAAAATTGTCACATTATAGTTTTCTGTTTCAATAAAACTTGAGAATTTTTTTTTTTTGTTATAAATTCTAACAAATTTGCCCATAGGCAAATTTGGTGGCTTTTCCCCATTTTAAATGCGAGACCGTTTACAGAGAAATAAAAAGTATCTAATTCTTACTTTCCGAATTTACATTATGTAAGGAAAGTATTTTGTAATCATGAAAAAATTAAACTGTGAGATTTCGAAGTATCTTTACGTGTTGAAGTACCCCAAGTTCTTTTTCGTTATTTTTACGGTGAGGTGCATGTATCTGAGTCTCGTTTTTTGCCGACCGTGAGAGCAGGAGTTGACTCAACAAGTGCATTGTTAAAATAAGGTTGATATCGTTATTTCCTCTCAACGACAAGGATTAAGGGAACGCCAAATGACTGGATGTTTACCAAATCAGTTTGTCGGTCAATTTGGCACCCCACCCATCTTTTAGAATTGTCCTCAATGCTAGACGCGAGGAACGTGCTTTCACATTAAATACTTTGGTCGATTGAGTTGAATGTTGGTATGTACATTTTAGGTCACCGTCGCACGAACTGTATAGATTTTGGTGAATCTAGCACTTACCCCTCCCCCCTGGGACACAAAATTTTTATCAGTACGGCGTGTGGACTAAATTATTTAAAATGCGATAACATCTAAACGCTGTATTCGATTGAGCTAAAGGTTGTAAGGAATGTTATGAGTCTCCGCCTTCTAACGGTATAGATTTTAAACAATCTAATGCTTAGAATTTTATTTCTAGGGACACAAAGAGAAATTCTTTATCATTATGATTTATGAATTCAAATTTAAAGTGCGATAGCGTGTAAACGCTTTATTCAACTGCGCTAAAAATGGATAGGTAGACTATAGGTCACCATCACCCGATTTCTATGGATTTTGATGAAAAGAGGACATGTAGTGGTGGTAAAAATTATAAGGACAAAAAAAAAAAATTCACCAAATCTTGTCTGCAGTGGATCGGAAAACTGTGCAAAATTTTATGATACCAATGATAAATGAAGCATTTTTTATTAGGTTTTACGGAAATATATGGGAAATAGTGATATTCATAAACTGCATTTTGGGTTTAGACAGTCATGCAATAGGGACAAAAGTGTAAGGACAACTTTATTTCTGTTCTACAAAGCAAAACTTGCATGTTTTTGTTCTTCAAACAACACTCACAGATTATACAAATGCTTAGTAAGCGATTGGGAACATCGTATTCTTATTTTGATGTTATATCGCTAGGTGGTTATAAACTTTCGGAGTTTGTGAAAGGGAAAGTTGTTGCGTTTATTTGTGTTTAAGTTCAAAACTTACTGTAAGTCAAATTGCGACAAACCTGATAAGATCGAGAACGGTAATTTATAATTTTCTTCAAATTTTGGCAAATATGAACAGCAAAGATACGGAGATAGCCCATCTTATGTTTCTGCGCGTGAGAAAAGGATAATAAGGCGAGCTTGCTCCAAAAAAGGCATCGACTAAATTTAACGGGAATTAAACTTAGGATGCAGTGCACGAACTATTCAACGCGTTTTACACCGAGCAAAAAGAGGTACATTATGTAAAATTGATGTCACGAGCGTCTTTTACAAAAGATCATAGATTGAGGAGGGAGTTTACAAAAAGGATTACTAATTTATTTATTTATTTATTAAGAAAATTCTGTTTTGAAAATGTATAATTTGGTTGGACCAGATGATTTTCGTTACTTCTGATATTATCTCCGTAAAGAAAAAATTTTCTCAAAGCGTACATTTGGAGGAAGCTCAGTAGTGATCTGGGGAGGTTTAGAAACTGGAGACTTTTTTTGTCTTTAAAAAAAAAAAAAAAAAAAAAAAAAAACATGCCGAACAATTCGGGCACTGCATCGTAAGTTCAACTTCCGTTAATTTCCATCTGGGTTTATTTTTTGGAGCAAGCTCACCTTCTGATCATTCTTTTCTCACGCATAGAAACAGAAGAGGGCCTACTTGTATATCCTTGTCATTCATATTTGCCAGAATTTTTAGGGAAATTATAAAGGGTCGTTCTCGTCCAATTCAGTTTTTCCGTTATTTGACGTGCAGCAAATCCTGAACATTTAAAGCAACTGTTTTGCCTTTCTTAAATTCAGAACATTTAGTAATTAGCGGTACTATTGTACAAATATAATACGTTCCGAAACGCTTACTGATCATTTATATCGTCTAGGGGTGCCATTTGCTGAGCAAAACAATTAAAAAATTTTGCTTCTAGAACACACAAATGCAGTTGTCCTTATAAATTTGCCCATATCATATGGCTTTCTGAATCCAAAATAAATTTTTATAAATAAAAATTTCCATAATTTTTTTTTTTTTTAATAATAAAAAAAAAGGGGGGGGGGACTTCATTTTATCACTGATTTCCGGCCATAAAATTAGCATTATTTTCTGGACAACGTGATCCAGGATTTGGCGTTTTTACCTTGTCCTTATAATTTTGACCACCAGCGTAGTTTCTTTATAAGAACAAAGAAAAAATCTTCATTATGACCAATGAATTCAAATTATTTAGCATGCAATAGCGTCTAAACGCGTTATCCTATTGAACTAATTGTTCAGTACGTTATAGTACTCATTACGTACTATCGCACAATTTGTATAGAGTTTTATGAGTATAGAACTTGGTGTTAGAGAGACTTTTAGAGAAACGCAATGAAAGATACATGTCCGATGAACTCAAAATATTTGAAATGCTATAGCGTCTAAGCACCACACTCGATTAACATATAAAATGGCAGGCATGTTACAGATTATTATCGCTAGATCCGTATAGAGATTTAGGTAAATGTAATACTTACGCCTTTTTTTAATTTTTCTTAACCAGTATACAAAGGATTTTTATATTGTTGTCTATAGGCTCAAATTATTTAAAGTTCGCTTTAGTAAATAGTTTTTTTTTTTTTAAACCAAAAACATATATATATATATATATATTATAACTGCGAGCTCTAATATTTAAAGGAGCGCGCAGATGAGTTTGGATACATTTCGAATCATTAAATATGACATACAACTTGGTGTGTGTGGGGGGGGGGGGAGGGGAGACTTACACTGTTATTTTACCTCTTGTCTTTTTACCGATTCCTCATATTTAAATTAATTTAAACGACCGTTAATTACTAAATGTTCGAAAATCCATGTGCACTCATTTCGTATTTTTCATCACAATTTTTAAAATTTTAAGTTTATTATTTTAGCTACTAGGTTTTTTTTTTTTTTTTTTTTTATTTTTTTTTCTTAACCATTTATTTATTTTGATCTTTCACAAAAAAATGTTTCTCCTTACTTTTTTTTTTTTCTTTCCCGCGGAGAAAGGGGCATTTTTTTTCCATGTCTTTCCTTTTTTATTAATCTTAATTGCTCTTCATATTTTTTATTAGTCGTTGTACAGATTGTTTTGAAAAGTCTTTATATATGCTTATAATTGCATTTTATATTGTAGGTGACCTAGTGGAAGTTGAACCCTGGACTACAGAGTCAAATTAAAACCATTTTAAGCACAGTTGTTCATCGCTATGTTTTATCATTTATTCAAGTTTCGTGTAGTGCTACGACGCATGCATACACCCTGATAGCTTTGATATGCTGCAGGTATTTTCGGATCTGTGTGCTGGGACAATCTGTCTGTCATTGCCATTTGTTGCCAAGGAGCTGAAATGTTCGAATTGGAATGTATAGCTGACTTTGAAGAAGCTAGATTTCATCTCAGGACTATAAGATCAAAAAGCAAAAGAACATTTGTTTGTGGGATAACAATGTGAGAATCCCAATTAACTGCGTTATCTGTACTATTACTTTCATTATTTATTTAGTTTTTGTTATTTCTTGTTGCTGTATTGTAAGCATAGATATAGTAATAATATAGAGAAGAGATAGATCATTGGGGGGGGGGGGGGAAGAGTGATTCTTTTTCACTGTGGAAAAGACGGCGATTTTACCAAGTAATGGCTATCTTTCCCCGAGTGAATACACACGAACAATTTCGCAAATAAAATTTATGAATAATTTATTTACTAAAAGTGAATGAAAAACTCCAGATACAGTTTCAAATTCATTTTTTTCCCAATACCTTCTAATGGCTGATTCCAAAACATTTTTCGGCATCAAAAACTTTTGTTTGATAACATGGGGATGATAGATCTATTATATATTACTATATCTATGATTGTAAGTATATTCTTTTTCGTTCTTTTTTTTTTCCCTCATCATTTTCATTTCATATTTTTTTTTTTCTCTCATTTTATCAAATCTTTGTAATTTTTCCTACGTCCTTTATTGTTATTTATATTGTTATTTATTTTCTTGTGTTTTATATTTCTATTTCATTGCTTCGTTTCGATTTTTGTGTTTTTATAATTTTTCATACCTGGTTGCTGAAATTTATGCTTATTTTCTTTCTTTCTTTCTGAGTTTTAATTTCCTTCTTAAGTAGTCTTTTTTCATTATTGGGTCAGATTTCCGAAACGCTTCTCAAACGTTTTTAATGATTTAATTTTTTTTTTACATGTTTTTTACTCCTCTAGTTCATTAATTCCTTCTGCTTTTCCTTAATTTTTTTATTCTCCTTATACCAATGTCGAAGAAAAAGCCGCCTCCAGTTTACTTCATTCGTAATTGTTTCCATTCCATCGGATTCCTCACTGCTCTTACTATTGCTTCTTACATTGATCCTGCATTTGGTTGCTTGCCTCTTTTATATTTTAATATCTGTATATTATTCTGCTATATTAAATTCGATAAGTTTTCGATATTCGTTTTATGATTTTTCATCATCTCTTTCATTCAATTGATTTTTCCTTTTTCCTCCTACTTTATAGCAACAAATTTGCGGAACCCTTCACACGTGTTTGCTGACCCTATTTTATATCTTCATGTGCTTTTTTTCCTTCTGTTTTATTGAATTGTTTGTTCATCAGGGTTTTAATTCATTTCATTATACGTTGTTGCAAGCATTTACACTTTTTTCCCCCCTTCATTCTTTGGATTTTTCATTAATACATTTTCAGCTAATTCTTAATTAATATTTAATCTTTATTGCATCAGGTTTTGTAAATCTTCCCAAGGTGTTTTTTTTTTTTTTTTTTTTTTTTTAACATTTTCATACATCATCATTGTTGTTTCGTACATTTCAAAATTTTATTTATTTATTCTGCTTTATTGATTTGTTTCGTTTTTATTGGCTATTTTCTTTTAATCGTATCTTGCTCATTAATTTATGCTTAATTTCTTTCTCTATTCATTTTCATTCTAATAAATACTTTCCTCTTTACATCAGATTTTTTTAAACCTTTCAATGATTCCTTAATTTTTTTCCCTTGTATTTCACTACTTCTGCTTTATTCATTCGCTCTGTTTTTAATGGTTATTTTATTGCTTTTCGTTACACATTTTGTTGCTTTCATTTATTTTTATTTCTTCTTGTATTCTTGGGTTTTTTCCCTATTAATTTTAATTCTATATTTTTTATTTCACTTTAATAATTTAGCAATTTTTTTTTTTTTTCATTGCATCAGAGTTTTGTAAATCTTTCTGTGTTTCATCAATTGCATTTTTTTTGTTTTCACAAGTCTTCTTTTTCTTCTGCTGCCTTGATTTGGTTTTTTTTTTATTTATTATTAATTCCTTTTCATCTTATCTTCTTGCTTTCATTACAGTTCCTTTTTTCTTCCTGTTGCATTTCTTTCTGTATTCATTTTCATTCTCACTTCCCTTTTCATTTTATAAACAATTTTTTCTCATTGCATCCGAATTTCGTAAATTTTTCCATGTTTTATTTTTATTTACTTTTGTTCTTATTTTCTACTTTATTGACTGTTCGTTTTTATTGGTCATTTTATTACTTTTTGTCATATCTTGTAGCTTTCATCAATCAGCGTTTATTTCTTTCTTTCCTTTCGTGTTTCTACCTCTTTCTATTTAATTTTTATTCCATTAGTAACTGTTTTCCTCGTTGCTTCAGATTTACGTAAACCATCCTACATTTCAAATTAAATTTTGTTACATGTGTTCTTATTATCCTCGTTCATCCATACTTCAGTGTTTATTTGTTATTTAGTTTTTTCATCGTATCTACTGGCTTACGTTTATATCTTTTGTTCTTCTCGTGTTTATTTCTCTATTTTTCATTCTATTTAGTAATATTTTCCTCTTCTTATTAGTTTTTATAAAATTTCCCCCGTTTGTTTTTTTTCATTTGTTTTTCTGCTTTCTCTATTAATTTGTCTGCTATTTTTGTCGTATCTTGTTACTTTCATTTTTGCTTACTACTTTTTTTTTTTTCCTGTTTCAGTTTTTTATTCATTTCCTTTCCATTATCAAGTATTTTTCTATCGCTCATTTCATTAAAAATTTTCATAAATTATTAATTGCTGTTTCTTTTTTTAATTGTATGTTTCTATTTCCTTGATTCCTTTTGGTTTTATTGGTTTTAATTTATTTTTGTCATCTTTTTGTTTTCGTTTACGCTTATTACTTTTATGTCTTTTCAGTTTAATTCATTTACATTATATTCTTTTTCTTCCTTTTAGTTTCTTTCAATTCATTTCCTTTCCGTTACTGAGCATTTTTTTTCCCTCGTTGCATCAGCTTTAAACGTTTCCATGATTAATTGCTCTTTTAACTTGTGCTTTTATTTTATTTGTGTCATATTTTGTTTTCATTCAAGCTTCTTACTTTTCTTCCTTTTGAGTTTCTTTTGTTCCTTTCCATGACCGAGTATTTTTCTATCGCTCGTTGCATTAGTTTTATAAAAATTTTCATGAATTGTGGTTTCTTTTTTTAATTGTGTGTGTCTATTTCCTTGATTCCTTTTGGTTTTAATTTATTTTTGTCATCTTTCTGTTTTCGTTTACGCTTATTAATTTTATTCCTTTTCAGTTTAATTCATTTACTTTCCATTCCTTTTCTTCCTTTTGAGTTTCTTTCAATTCATTTCTTTTCCGTTACTGAGCATTTTTTCCCCTCTTTAAACGTTTCCATGATTAATTGCTCTTTTAACTTGTGCTTTTTTGCTTCTTTGATTGCTTTTATTTTAATTGTCATAATTTGTTTTCATTCAAGCTTATTATTTTTCTTCCTTTTTCAGTTTTTTATTCCTTTCCTTTCCATCACCAAGTATTTTTCTATCGATCGTTGCATTAGTTTTATAAAAATTTTCATGAATTGTGGTTTCTTTTTTTAATTGTGTGTGTCTATTTCCTTGATTCCTTTTGGTTTTAATTTATTTTTGTCATCTTTCTGTTTTCGTTTACGCTTATTAATTTTACTCCTTTTCAGTTTAATTCATTTACTTTGCATTCCTTTTCTTCCTTTTGAGTTTCTTTCAATTCATTTCTTTTCCGTTACTGAGCATTTTTTCCCCTCTTTAAACGTTTCCATGATTAATTGCTCTTTTAACTTGTGCTTTTTTGCTTCTTTGATTGCTTTTATTTTAATTGTCATAATTTGTTTTCATTCAAGCTTATTATTTTTCTTCCTTTTTCAGTTTTTTATTCCTTTCCTTTCCATCACCAAGTATTTTTCTATCGATCGTTGCATTAGTTTTATAAAAATTTTCAGTAATTGTGGTTTCTTTTTTTAATTGTGTGTGTCTATTTCCTTGATTCCTTTTGGTTTTAATTTATTTTTGTCATCTTTCTGTTTTCGTTTACGCTTATTAATTTTATTCCTTTTCAGTTTAATTCATTTACTTTCCATTCCTTTTCTTCCTTTTGAGTTTCTTTCAATTCATTTCTTTTCCGTTACTGAGCATTTTTTCCCCTCTTTAAACGTTTCCATGATTAATTGCTCTTTTAACTTGTGCTTTTTTGCTTCTTTGATTGCTTTTATTTTAATTGTCATAATTTGTTTTCATTCAAGCTTATTATTTTTCTTCCTTTTTCAGTTTTTTATTCCTTTCCTTTCCATCACCAAGTATTTTTCTATCGATCGTTGCATTAGTTTTATAAAAATTTTCATGAATTGTGGTTTCTTTTTTTAATTGTGTGTGTCTATTTCCTTGATTCCTTTTGGTTTTAATTTATTTTTGTCATCTTTCTGTTTTCGTTTACGCTTATTAATTTTATTCCTTTTCAGTTTAATTCATTTACTTTCCATTCCTTTTCTTCCTTTTGAGTTTCTTTCAATTCATTTCTTTTCCGTTACTGAGCATTTTTTCCCCTCTTTAAACGTTTCCATGATTAATTGCTCTTTTAACTTGTGCTTTTTTGCTTCTTTGATTGCTTTTATTTTAATTGTCATAATTTGTTTTCATTCAAGCTTATTATTTTTCTTCCTTTTTCAGTTTTTTATTCCTTTCCTTTCCATCACCAAGTATTTTTCTATCGATCGTTGCATTAGTTTTATAAAAATTTTCATGAATTGTGGTTTCTTTTTTTAATTGTGTGTGTCTATTTCCTTGATTCCTTTTGGTTTTAATTTATTTTTGTCATCTTTCTGTTTTCGTTTACGCTTATTAATTTTACTCCTTTTCAGTTTAATTCATTTACTTTGCATTCCTTTTCTTCCTTTTGAGTTTCTTTCAATTCATTTCTTTTCCGTTACTGAGCATTTTTTCCCCTCTTTAAACGTTTCCATGATTAATTGCTCTTTTAACTTGTGCTTTTTTGCTTCTTTGATTGCTTTTATTTTAATTGTCATAATTTGTTTTCATTCAAGCTTATTATTTTTCTTCCTTTTTCAGTTTTTTATTCCTTTCCTTTCCATCACCAAGTATTTTTCTATCGATCGTTGCATTAGTTTTATAAAAATTTTCATGAATTGTGGTTTCTTTTTTTAATTGTGTGTGTCTATTTCCTTGATTCCTTTTGGTTTTAATTTATTTTTGTCATCTTTCTGTTTTCGTTTACGCTTATTAATTTTATTCCTTTTCAGTTTAATTCATTTACTTTCCATTCCTTTTCTTCCTTTTGAGTTTCTTTCAATTCATTTCTTTTCCGTTACTGAGCATTTTTTCCCCTCTTTAAACGTTTCCATGATTAATTGCTCTTTTAACTTGTGCTTTTTTGCTTCTTTGATTGCTTTTATTTTAATTGTCATAATTTGTTTTCATTCAAGCTTATTATTTTTCTTCCTTTTTCAGTTTTTTATTCCTTTCCTTTCCATCACCAAGTATTTTTCTATCGATCGTTGCATTAGTTTTATAAAAATTTTCATGAATTGTGGTTTCTTTTTTTAATTGTGTGTGTCTATTTCCTTGATTCCTTTTGGTTTTAATTTATTTTTGTCATCTTTCTGTTTTCGTTTACGCTTATTAATTTTACTCCTTTTCAGTTTAATTCATTTACTTTGCATTCCTTTTCTTCCTTTTGAGTTTCTTTCAATTCATTTCTTTTCCGTTACTGAGCATTTTTTCCCCTCTTTAAACGTTTCCATGATTAATTGCTCTTTTAACTTGTGCTTTTTTGCTTCTTTGATTGCTTTTATTTTAATTGTCATAATTTGTTTTCATTCAAGCTTATTATTTTTCTTCCTTTTTCAGTTTTTTATTCCTTTCCTTTCCATCACCAAGTATTTTTCTATCGATCGTTGCATTAGTTTTATAAAAATTTTCATGAATTGTGGTTTCTTTTTTTAATTGTGTGTGTCTATTTCCTTGATTCCTTTTGGTTTTAATTTATTTTTGTCATCTTTCTGTTTTCGTTTACGCTTATTAATTTTATTCCTTTTCAGTTTAATTCATTTACTTTCCATTCCTTTTCTTCCTTTTGAGTTTCTTTCAATTCATTTCTTTTCCGTTACTGAGCATTTTTTCCCCTCTTTAAACGTTTCCATGATTAATTGCTCTTTTAGCTTGTGCTTTTTTGCTTCTTTGATTGCTTTTATTTTAATTGTCATAATTTGTTTTCATTCAAGCTTATTATTTTTCTTCCTTTTTCAGTTTTTTATTCCTTTCCTTTCCATCACCAAGTATTTTTCTATCGATCGTTGCATTAGTTTTATAAAAATTTTCATGAATTGTGGTTTCTTTTTTTAATTGTGTGTGTCTATTTCCTTGATTCCTTTTGGTTTTAATTTATTTTTGTCATCTTTCTGTTTTCGTTTACGCTTATTAATTTTATTCCTTTTCAGTTTAATTCATTTACTTTGCATTCCTTTTCTTCCTTTTGAGTTTCTTTCAATTCACTTCCTTTCCGTTACTGAGCATGTTTTTCCCTCGTTGCATTAGCTTTAAACGTTTCCATGATTAATTGCTTTTTTAACTTGTGGTTTTCTGCTTCTTTCATTGCTTTTATTTTATTTGTGTCATTTTTTGCTTTCATTCAAGCTTTATTACTTTTCTCCCTTTCGAGTTTCTTTTATTCCTTTTCTTCCCATTACTGAGTATATTTCTTTCCCACGTTGTAATATATTTTTGTAAACTTTCTCATGTTTAATGACTTTTTATCACCTGTGTTTTCCTGCTTTCCTTTTCGTTATATTTTGTTACTTTCTTTTGCGCGTAATTCTTTTCTTCCTTTTTGAATTTCTTTTATTCATTTCTTTTCCGTTACTGAGTATTTTTCTTTCGCTCGTTGCATTCAGATTTTTGTAAATTTCTCATGATTAACTAATTGCTGTTTTTACTTGTTTTTTGCTTCCTTGATTGCTTTCTTTTTTTTTTTTTTTTTTTTTTTTTGTCATCTTGTTACTTTCTTTTACGTTTTACTACTTTCCTTCCTTTTTGATTTTCTTTTATTAATTCCTTTTTGTTACCAAGTATTCCATGATTGCTCTTTACTTGTTTTTTATGCTTCCTTGATTCATGTTTATATATATATATATATCTTGCTGCTTTTATATTTGCGCTTATTGCTTTTCTTCCTTTTCAATTTCTTTCATTCACTTCTTTTCGACATTTTTCCTTTTTTGAATTTTTTCATTAATTTTTTTTCCCATTGCTTTTCTTCCTGTTTGAATTTCTTTCAATGACTTGTTTTCCGTTACTTTTCTTCCTTTTGAGTTTCTCCCATTTCTTTCCTTTCCGTTACTGAGTATTTTTCTTTCCCTCGTTGCTTCAGTTTTTTTTTTTTTTTTTTTTAACTTTTCCATGGTTAATTACTTTTTCACCTGTGTATTTCTGCTTTCTTGATCATTTTGTTTTTATTTTTGTTATATCTTGTTTCCTTCCCCTCATAAACTTTCTCTCTTTTTTTTTTCCCACTTGTGTTTTCCTGTTTGCTTTTATTTTTAGTCATATCTTGCTGCATTCATTTACGCTTTTTACTTTTTTTTTTTTTTTTTTTTTTTTTTTTTTTTGAGTCTTTTTATTGATATTCTTTCCATTGCTGAGTTTTTTTCTTTCGCTCTCGTTGCATTAGATTTTTGTAAACTTTCTCATGCTTAATTACTTTTTTTCACCTGTGTTTTCCTGCTTTCTGATAGCTATTGTTTTTAATTGTTTTTGTCACTTTCATGTACGCTTACTTTTCTTAATTTTTTGTTGTTATTGTTTGTTTGTTTATTTCATTGATTTCCTCTCCGTAACTGTTTTTTCCCTCGTTGCAAGAGATTTTTGTAAATTATATATATATATGTACTTCTGCAGTTTTCATTCACGGCGTTCTGTCTGTCTCTCTTTAGTTTTTTTAACTGACAAATATAAATTTTTGTTTGTGTGTAAGTATGTGTGTGTGTTTCTTTTTTATTCGTTTCATTCTATTGTTAAATAACTTCTCTTTCCCCATTGAATGGTTCATTATGAAAATTTTTATTGCATATATTTTTTAATGTATTCAGTCACTGTTTACTGAGGCATCTTGATCCCGTGTAATGTCATTTTCTGGTTACTTTAAATTTTTTTTTTTTTCATTTTATAAGTATCCTATTTGTGTAACAGTACATTTCAGCATTTATGTTTATCGCACGTAATGGCCCCTTACATTTTATCTGTTTAAGTTATTTGTTGTTCATTTCTAATATAATTTTTATGTCTAGTTTTACTTAAGATTATTGATTGTATACTTAACATATTTTTTCAACGATCGGCGCAGTATAAAACAGAAAATTGAATTCATAATTTTTTGGGGAACGCATTGTATTTCCAGAGTTTCCTCCAAGTTTTGAAAAGGGCAGGATGCTGCTACTGTAAGGCACATTTTAGATTCTTAGAGCAGTTTTTGATCCTTAAGAGCAGCAAATTTAACATTTGACATCCGGACACTTATTTCGACATTTACATCCCTGTTACAAGTAATGCAATACAGTAAATCTTTTTTTTTTTGTTGTTACCAATGTATAAAATGTTGGTCACACACTATAGTTCTATTTACAGGGATGTCGTCAGTATATCGTCATTTTTTAGATCTGTAAATTGTTTTATCCTAAGCTTATGTAAATATAAGTTAGGATCCCTTAAAAAGAATTATTTTTCTTCGACGCACATCTTTCATTTAGGTAATGGCTCATAATAAGCAGTTTTAATACTAATTGCAGTAGCTATTTAATAACTACATGCTAAAATTCCTATAAAAAAACGAAAAGGATCCATTGGATACTTAACATAGCGATAAACAGCTTTCTCATTATCGGAATACATGTTAGACATGAGCCAAGAGAAAGAGATGCCTGCTCGTAAAGAATTTAAAATAGAAGAAAGACATTTAAAAGTTAAATAATTGCGTTTGATGTGCAAACATTAAATTACCGACATAGATTGAGCAATAAGTTCGGAAATGTCAAAACAATAAGGGCGCAAATTATTTTGGATGAGGGGCCAGAAAGGACACATTCTTTTATCTAAAAAGCAGGCAGTACCCTTCTGAAACTATCTTGGAGGAAACTCTGGAGTTTAATGTTATAGATACGTGTAATTTTATATATATAATATACATATATATTTTTTTTTTCAATCGATGTATTGTATACATTCATTGATAGGGTAAAGTGGAATAAGTGTAACAGTATTTTGTTAGAATCGGACTTTCATCTCATTTTGCTCAGTTTCGATTGCATTTACGCTCCTGAATATTTTTACGTATAAATAAAATGAGCGCTTTACAGTTTAACAATGTACCACTTGAAGAAATAAAGATTGTCGAAAATTTTGTGTTTCTTGGTTCCGCACGCCCCACGGTTTTTAGCAAAGGTAACTTCGGTTTATTCAACCCATACACACTATAATAATAGATATGAAAATAGTTTCCAGTTGAAGAAAACATTCATGAATCTGAGACTCCTTTAATTTAAAAAAAATGTAACTACTCGTTAAAAAAATTGTGAACTCCTCCGTTATGCCTCCAACTAGCACTTCACATTATAAAATTGTTAACAATCATTTTTTTTTTTTTTTTTTTTTTTTTAACTTTAAAGATGTCAGAGAGGTTGTCGTGCAACCAACCGTTCCCCGGTTTATTTTTATGCAACCACCCAATCTTCGAGGTCGCCGTGAGCGGAATGTATTTGACGCCAAGTAGAAGTTTGGCCTTCGGCCTGTAACGTAGGGTGCAATCAGCGCACCTGCGTAAAGGATTTTTTCTGTTTTTTTTTTTTTTTTTTTTTTTTATTACATGAGTACACGTGTACTCATATGGATATATAATCTCAGTGCACATATATTCATCTTCATGATTGGTATTACATTAATTAAAGAGTAAAAGTTCATAAGAGAGAATTCCTGTTCTCAAGAATCTACACACGTTTATATTACAGAGGTATTTCACTAAATGTGCAAAGGAAGTGAATTTTTACAGTACAGATGACATCATTCCCATTCTCGGGACGAATTGCAGTATAGCAGCGCCCCCTGTCAGCCGAATGCAACCAAATTGAAAAAGCCTAATATCGCATAATGGCGTTTTCACACATCAAGTTTTGTTCGAATAGACGCATTAGAACCTGAGATATAGCTTCACTTAAATTGCGGAAGTCGCTGTATAGCAGCGTCACCTCTTGGAAAATGTGTACCAAAAGTTATTAGGCACCAATTTATGTTAAAGTGCATCTACATATAAATTTATATGAAATTCTGTGCCGTAGTTTGAGATACGATTCCTACAAAATTTTCCTATCTCTCTCTCACACGCACATTTTTTAAAAAGGGTCAAATTGTGTTCTAGACCTTTCGAAACGTGTAAATTCATCGAAAACCGGAAGTTGAAATATTTTGCGAATCCAGTACTTTATTCTATTAAATGTTTTTAAAAAAATTAGGATTTAGGTTTTATTGAAAATTAAAACGCAGAACTGAGAGAGCAAAGTTATGTATGCTTGTTCGTTTTGCAGTTGAGGTGCTTTGGGGGCATGTTAACACCTTGCTTTGCCCGATATACAAAATTCCTGAATAAGTGCAGCCAGGATCGCAAAACAAAAAGCTTAAGAAATAGAACAACTGTGAAGTTATTACATTAAACCTTAATTTCCTTACTGTGGAGCGTATTTCATAAGTGCAGTAATATCAAACAGAGGCGCTCTATTGGACAGGTAAATGTAAACAATTACTCAAACTTTTAAAACTAACGCGGATTCATATTTGATTTGGTTTCCTAAGTCTAAATATAACAAAGGTTCGAACAAACTGATATAGGGGCGGCTCATTGTAAAAGTGGTGTAACTCCGTATTTTTTAAATATATATATTTGCTTAATTGTATCCCATTTTGTCCCATCTTTCATTATAAAAAAAAAAGCAAAAACTACAATCATTGCATTAAAATCCCATAAATGGCATTACATGTTTTTCTCAGAAAACTAAAACTTCTAACTATTCATTATAAAAATGGAGTTTCTAAGTGACTTCAAATTATTTTTAATTTAATTTATAAATTCTTATAACTATGATTTGTATTTGAACACAAAAATCGACAACACTTACTGAATCTTGATTTATTTTCCTACGCATAAATTTGAAAAAAAGCTCGTTATCTCAACATCAGTTTCCATGGAGATAATTCACTTTTACAACGAACGACTATTAGTTCGAAATGCAGTTTATAAGACGAGGTTATACTTATCCCACTTCACCCTAGATTTGTTTTTCTTAAAGACTGTTTTTAAATAGTTATACATTATTACATGCGATTTATTTCTTCAAACTGTTTCATCTTCGAGATGTTATTTGCACGATTGTTTGATCAAGGTTATTTCGCATTACTGTTTTCTGTTATCATTATCGTTAGAATGATCATTGTTAAAAGTTGTAAAATGCATTTTAAAACTTATAATAAATGCATTTACTTATCTTAAAATGTGTTTTTATTGCTTTGGATGTATTTTAAAGTATTTAAATGTTCAATTGCTATAAATAACTGCTAGAGAATTTCTAAGTTGAGACAGGTTACTACTATAAGATAGAACTTTTCGCTTTAACGACATTGGAGCCAAATTTTGCCGGTTTAGATTAAAAAAAAAAAAAAAAAAAAAAAGCGTTTTAATTGATGTTTAATTTTGAATAAAAACCTGTTGAAATATTTTTCCTTCTTGGCCTGGCTTGAACAAATAGCAGTTTATAACTCAAGCCTTATTTTCAAAAGAAACTTTTTTTTCTTGAACTAAATAAATTAAAAATTTCTCACGAATACATTTAAGAAAATGCTTTCATCTCGTTTCATAACCTAAAGTTTTTTTAGAGGGGGGGGGGGAGGATTGTGGAATATCTCAAGTTTTATAACGCATTAGCTATTTAGGCAATCTGGAAATTCGGTTTAAATGGACGAATGGCTTAAACTGAGTGAAAAGTTGTATCTGACAGAATCTCTGGGTATTAAAATTATAGAACGAATAAATTGCTTTTAGAAACTGTGAATTCTCAAACTCTCTCTCCCAAATACTATGTTCTTACTTTTAGGAACTTATTTCAGTAAACTGGAGTTAATCAGTTAATCAATTAACTCACATTAATTCCTTATTAAGACATATTGTAGATTTAAGGATGAATTCTCTCAACACTCTAAGTGCGGAAGGGTTGTGATTCAAGAAAATGTATTTAGAGTTCGATTACTGGCAAATTTATCGTGACTAATATCACAGAATTGGATCGACAGAGTAGACTTTTGGAATTAGATTCCAGTTAAAAAATTACCTCCAAAATGCACAGTGTGGAGGGGAAGGGAGAGAATCGGGCGTTGAATAAATATTGAGATTTATAAAGTAAAAAGAAAAAAAAAGTTTATAAAGGTTTAATTCCAAGAAGGTTCAATAAGTTGCCCTTTAAACTGATTCTGTAAACTGTCAAACGCAGCAAATCTCCGCTGATTTCTCGCACTAGACTGATATTAGAATTTTCAAAGTTACTTGAGACACGTACCATTGACATGTCGATAATGAGCTCCAGAAGCAAAAGCCGCTTGCTACTAGATTAGGAGATCAGACTGGTCATTTTGTAACGATTGCTATGCTGATGATTCGTTTTACGACGAAATCATGATGGAAGTTCCGTTTTACCCTCTTTTCTTACATAGAGGTGCTTTATTCTGCATAAACACTGTAGTGTCTTGACAGGATTTATGTAATGTCATTTATAAAGTCAGTCTTTTAATTAGAAGTAGAACTCTGATATTTTACGGCTATAGTCTGAAAAATTTATCTATTTTATGCGCATTTTAAAGTTATTTCATTTTCTTAATTTGGTAAATGTAATCGATGGTGGAACTTATGCACAGGGCTAAATAAAGTTCAAAGAGTTGTCTGGACGGAAATTCTCTTAATTATTAAAAATTTTGTAAAATTAATCGCAACCTCAAATGTTTATGAATTTAACTAAAATTAAAAGCCTTCTTTAACCCCTCCCCTCTTCCTTTTTACACAACAATGCATGGGGAAAAAATACAAGAATTTTCAATTACTTTTAATATACTTTGGTTTTGACCAAATACAGTAGAAAAGCAGTAATACTTACACATAAATGTGTAATAAGTTATTTTAATAAAATTATAGGGTAACAGAAAGTACTGTCAGTACAACACCAGATTATTTCTTTTCATAAACAATTAAATGTATAGTATAGTAAAAATTTTTACACATATTTAATGTGCATTATTAAATGAAAATAAAATTTGCACAAAATACATTACATGAGTATTACTTAACAATATTTTTCTTATGAGATTTTCTCCCAATTATGGTAATTAGTAATTTAGAGTAAAAATTATTCACTTCAGTAGTAAGGAAATATCTATCACACCCGATCTATAAATGATTGGGGAAAACCGCCTCACAAATCGGTGATCTTCGAAAGACTTAATAACAATTATTACCTCTATTCAGAATAATTTGATGTATTTGTATATGCAAAATACTTATTGAAAGAAAATTTTATTACTCGAGATGTAATCTAATCCTATTTCAATATTCTTAGCAAAATCATATTAAAATAAGTTTGCGTAATGCTGTTTCCCCTTATGGGAATAAATTATTTAAATGTACGAAATAATTGTTAGGGGGAGATGATGATGATGAATCTTTTTTTATATTTATTTCTCTAACGTATACTATTAATTCGAAGCACCTTATTCTTTAATTAGAACTGACGCACACTATTAAATTCTTGGATATTTTTGTTACGTTCTCGTACATATAGTGAATATACAGGGCGCAAAGCAAAGTCACTTGGAGGCCTTTATTTCCCCAACCAATGGTCACAGCCATACTTTCAATAAAAAAATAAAAATAAATAAATAAATAAATAAAAATAAAATAAATAAAAGTAAGCATTTCTATGGCATGTTTTTAAAAAATCAGTTTTTTGAAATTTACGAAGACTAACATTTTATACAGTCCCATTTAATACAAGTTGACATTCATCCTAACAAATATACAAAAAAAATTTCACTTCCTCTGTGCGCCCAAAATTCAGAGGGATATTAAGTTTTTCTATGTTTAGGATTTTTTTTTTTTTTTTTTCGGCCTTCATTAAGAGCAGTTAAAAAAGACCTTAATAAAAAAACCCTAGAAAATGCGAAAAAATCCCAAACTTTGAAACTGCACTGGTGTTCAAATTAAAGCAACAACATGTTTTCCCACTTTCTTCTTTTGCTTATGACTTTTAAATAAATAAACATACAAAAATAAAGTTTGGAAGACATGTTTATTATCCTATCATTAATTGAATTTTATATAATCTTAGCACAAGTAATGATTTTTAAATTGATAATTATTCAATTTTTCTCAGAAATAAGCTTTGGAAAAAATGAAAAAATTTCAACAATTTTGGAAAAGAAAACTTAATGAAAATGGTTATAAGGTTGCATAACTGAAGATGCACATGTATCCATGTGTCAGACTGAAATCGGATTCTTCCTTCTGTATTTACTTTATTTTTTCGCATGCGAATAACTTTTTAAAAAATATACATACAAACATGAAAATTGAATGAGACATTCATTATAAAATTATTTATTGACATTTTTATTATTCTGGTGATGCTCATAGTTTATGAAATACATTTTTTCAAAAAGTCATTTATAAAAATAGAAGAAAAGTGAATACAAAATAAAAATCGGGATTTAGTCTGACGTTTGAAGACATGTGCGTCATCATCTATCTGTAATGCATCCTAAACACCGTTTTTCCATTAAGTTTTCTCTTCTAAAATTGTTGAAATTTTTCCTTTTTTCCAAAACTTGCTTTTGAGAAAAATTGAAAAATTACAAGTTTAAAAATTATTACTTTTCAAAAGTTATATAAAATTCGATTGATGATATAACAAACATGCCATAAAATGTTTGTGTTTATTTGTTTACAAATTATGCGCAAAAGAATAAAACAAGAAAACAGGTTGTTGCTTTAATTTTGAACACCAGTATAAATATTACGATCCATTTTAGGCACTCGGAAGAAGTGAAACTTTTTGTGTTATGTTTGCTAGGATGAGTGCAAACTTCTCAAAATATGACTATAGGGATCTGGGGGGGACTTCATAAAAAGTTAGTCTTCGTAACTTTTAAAATATTGATATTTCTGAATTTAAGCATGCCCCGTCATAAATGTTTACATTAAAAAAAAAATATTTTGTGATCGAGAAATGTCTGCGACCATGGTTGCGGAGATAAAGGACTCGCGAGTTTTCTTTTCACCCTGTATATATCTTAGGACTGCAATATTTTCTTAAAACATTTTAGAGCAAGTAATAAATTTGAAAGAGTTAAAAAAAAATGTAAATTATTTCGTTAAAGGATATATATACTTTTCGTCCAACAGTATTTTATTAATTCAGTTTATTAAAATATATATATATATGTTTTATGCATTGAATACTTAAAATTTTAATGTATTCATTTACACGTTTGTAGGACCTTTTAATTTAATTACTTGCGAACGACTAAAATTTTATATATATATTTTATTCCGAGGATATATAGATTCAATGTACAAACTGCCGTACATCAACTTAACAGAAATTTTTTTATGTAATATTTCAAAAACATTCCATATTGAGTGCACTGATGTACGCTTTGTAGGAATATTCATTTATACAAGTAATAAAACATGTGCATAGTCACATGCTACACTATTATCTAAAATTTAAGCAACAACCTGCTTGCTCATTTTCTTCCTTCGCATATAACGCTTCAATAAATATAGGAACATACAAAATAGATAGGTTCCTTATCAAATCCTTAATGGATTTTATATAATTTTGACATCGAAAATAATTTTTAAATCGATATTAAATCTATTTCTATTTATCTTAAAAATAGATATATGTGAGACGGGGAAAAAAGATGAATGAATTTAGAACTTGGGTATTGGGAATGCATTATGGTTAAAACAAAAGTTACGCATTTCACGGGACATCACAATCGTTTTTTCTTATTCTCATCTAATTTGCTTCCATAAAAAAAATACAATCGTCCATTTTGTAATCTATAACATACAGAACATTAAAAGAAAAGAGGGGGTGGTCATAAATAATTTTCAAACGAACATCTCGTCCAAATTTTTTGCTCGTTTATTTTCATGTGTATTTAAAATATAAATTTGCATATAAAAGAAAATTACGGGAGGGAGGGGGGACTGTATTTAGAAAAATTGATTTAATATCAATTAAAAAACTATTTTCAATGTTAAGAAGTTCCACTGCTAATTTTCACCAAAACTTAGCAAATTCATCTGCTTACCGGAGCTAATAATTATATACGAAGGGATGGTCTAAAAGTGAGTTGAAATAACGAGTTTGAAAAAAATCCGTTGAGCCATTTTTAAAAGAACGCACTTGCGACACTTAATATTGGCCTTATTGACACAGGACGCTTATCAATTTTCATATCATCTGTACACCAGAGCAGCCGTAATTCTGAAGTTTCGTCATTTTATTCTTTACTATCTGTACCAATTTTGAACGGCCTAACTGTATTTCTATTTGTTTTTGTCCCATAGCCCCCCCCCCCTGCTGCCCCACCTGGGGGCTGAATTTCTAAAATTCCAGAAATTGGTTTTTAGACAGTTGCATTAGCTATTTGCAAAAATTTCACGTATATCTATTTTTTTGTTTGAGATATATAGGATTATGCGAAATCACGTTTTACGCATGTGAAATCACGTTTTGCCCCCCTTGGGGACCGAATTTTGAAAATTTCAGAAATTGGTTTTTAGACATTTGTGTTAGCTATATTTTAAAGCAAAAATTTTACGGATATCTGTTTTTTTTTTGTTTGAGATATGAAGGATTTTGTGAAATCACGTTTAGCCCCCCTTCTCCCCTTTGGGGGGCGAATTTTGTAAAATCGCTTCTTAGTGGATGCCTACGTCATAGAAAGAACATTGTCACAAAATTTTATGCTTCTAGGTGCAGGGGTTTGGTCTGGGCGATGATGAATCATCCCCTCCCCCATTCAGTCAGGAAGAACGATTTTATATATATAGATTAGTTTCAGCGATAGGACAGTCGGAAGATTCCTTACAAACATATACACTGCCAAAAACCACTTTTTTGAACTCATGAGAGGTTAAAATATGTAAGTCAGGTGAAAACTCGATATCGAATTTTTCGACCGAATGCGATGTTTTTCTTTAATGGAAGCAATAAAAATTAGTATGTTAAAAAGAGCTTTTTTTTTTTTTTTTTTTTAAAGCCCTCTGTAAATGAATTAAACAGAGAACTCGATAAATCATTAAAAATGCATAACTCAATACAGAAATCTCCCCACCCCTCCTCCTTCAATTTTTAAAGAAAGTTGTATATAAATTTCTTTGTAAATATAAATATATTTCTTCTATTACTTGACTACCGTAGATAATGGAAGTGTTGTATTCGGACAAAAATTTCGACGTCGAATTTTTACCTGTATTTGTATGTTTGATTTCCAGAGACTAAAAAAATTTTTGTTAAAGGGTCGGTGAGTGTGTGTGTGAAAAGGGGAGGGGGTGGATCTTCTATTTATTCTATCTCCAAAACGAAAAAAAGGTAGAATGATGGAACTTAAAAATTAAAACAAGTGAAATTTACAGATAATTTTACCAGCTTTTGAGCAAGTGAAAAAACCGTAAGTCCCTATCTCTAAACGATTTTCATCAAAATTATTAGATAAACCCTTTCATTTAGAGTAGTTGGGTTACCTCAGGAAAATTTGTATGCGTCCTATTTAAGCAGGTAAAATTTAGACCTCGCAAGTGTGTTTCTTAACGAACGGTTTTACAAATTTTCTTTGAACTCGCGATATTAAATTCCCTTTTAGAGATCCTTTTGTATGCAATGATCGATTTCTGATGAAATAGACGGATCCGCCAAGTTTGGGTGAAAAACCCGCTTTAACGATTATCTTCAAATTTGTTACCCTGAACCCCATTTTTAGATGTCCTTTCACGTGTATTACAGGGTTACGGATGAGCGTCCTGATTAGACAGGTCAGTTTTTGATCTCTGCAATAGGTGTTTCAAAAAAAGCTCTATCAATTCCCTATATAAATTTTCTTTTGTGTCTTTTCGTATTAGTTATGCTTCAGTTAGTTACTGGGATAAAAATTGCTGGGCATCTAATTAGTGTGATGTCAGAAGATATAAAACTGAACTACCTTGAAAAATAAATTATTATATATGTAGTAGTGAATAACGAAAGTCTTGTTACAGATATATATATATATATATATATATTCTAATGCTTTTGAACTAGGTTGAAAAGACCTTTATATCGTCGATAGGGCTATTTCATATGAGTGGAAAAACGCCCCAATAAACACTGGCGTTGAATTAATTAAAACTCAGTAAGCTGACACCCCAAATTTAAAAAACACTCAATAATTATTTCAGATAAAATAAATTGAGCATCTTTACCAATTTACCATGTTTTTATTAACTTCGATTCGTGTTTGTTTGTCCAGTACAAATCTTGTAATCGATTTTTGACTAACTTCCCTACTAGCTAGACATTTGGAACTTTCAGAATAGCCCAGAACCCGATGACAACATAACACTTCAAGGCCCGATTTTCGAATTTTTGATTAGTTTTCTTCTAATTAAGATATCAAAATAATAAGTTCCTAATAACTTAAAAAATAGCCATTAAGATATTAGCTATAATTTAATGGTTACCAAAAAAAAAAAAAAATTGTTCCTTTTCTTTCGCCATAAAAATTGATACATTTAATTAAACGTGATGGTTAAAAAATTGTAATATGTTAAATGATGCATCTCACAAAAATGAACGTCGTTATCGACAAAATTTTATACGCATTGATAAAAATGATTGAACTGACAATTTAAAAATGTGGTATATAAAAAGTTTTTTTTATCTTATGATTATTTAATTTTTATTAATCTTTCTGGTGCTTATTTTTGTATAATCTGTTCATGCTTAAATTTTGGTAAGTGTTACCTTTTTCATATGAAATTATTCGTAATATTTATATTTCTTATGCAAGGGTATACATAAACACGCACCTCTTTATATAAGGCAATATCTGTGTGTGTTAATGGATAGCGTATAGCGCAAAAACAGTAGCTCAGACAGTCACGTGATTCGACACGAAGGTGCCCCCCAAAGTGTCCTTGTGCACCCCGAAACCCAATTTTCGAATATTTTTTTTTTTTTTTAATTAACTAAAATATGAAAATGGAATGTGTTGAGTTAGAAGAATGAAGATGACCAGTCAAGTCGAGTGTTAGATGGTGATGGTTTCGGTGGAAGTGTCAGATTGAGCATAAGTGTTGGGTTGAGGTAAAAAAAGGTGGATGTTCAGTTAACTTATTGGTGATTTTAGGATGAGTATTTTATGGAAAATGAAGTGAATGGTTTCATAAGCTATTGACTTCAAAATTAAGGGAATGCTTTTTGGATAGGAAATAACATGAAAGTAAATATTATATACTGTGCGTATAATGTTGTTTATATGTAATTGAGATTTAAATATAAAGTCTAAATCGATTTTTTTGATACTGTCGTTTTAAAACTGTCTTCCAATAAGCACCCAAACTGAAATCCACGGGTTTGTGGATCCCCATTGTTGCAAGCAATAGGGACACATACCCAAGATTTTGCGGGCGAAGAAGTCTTTGCCGAACGCAGCGGGGCCCCGAAGCGAAATTTTGAGCAATTTCAATGAATATATATGTTGATGAAACGTTGTAAAAAAGAAGGATCTGTTTTTAGTGACCAGCGAAGCGGGAAAAGCCTGCTAGTTACAAAGAAATTAAAGATAGTTATTTTAAGAGAATTGTAGACATAGTGAGTTATTTAATCATATTGATAACTAAAATATAGTAAAATATGCTACAGTATTATAATATATACGCGTATTTTTTAAATACATAGAAAAAAAAATCTTGTGTGTAACAACTTCACGAATTCTATTATTAACTACTACACACTACTTTTAGAAATAGTTTCATGAGACATAAAGTTGACCCAACGAATCGGACTAGTAAGACTTTTTCTGCCGTAGTTGCTACTTTCTGAGATCTAATACTGACCTACCTAATCAGGACGTCTATATTAACTTTTCTTTAGTCACCAAATAATACATGCGAAAGTATGTCTAATAGAGAATGTTTATATAGCAAATCTGAAGAAAATCGATAGAGCCGTTTTGACATACCTCTACTTACAGTCGGTAACAAAAGTGTCCGAACACTAGCAAAAATTCCTATATAAAAAAAGGACGTTTAATACAGTTTTACTAAATAATCCTTGTCGAATCCTGTTCTTAGTCAGTCTAAGAACAGGATTTGACTAGGATTGTTTAGTAAAACTGTATTAAACGTCCTTTTTTTATATAGGAATTTTTGCTAGTGTTCCGATCCGACACCTTTGTTACCGACTGTACTTTTGGATCCACTTCCGATTTTCAGTAAGACGTGATAAACTCATTGTTTCGCCGGAAACCAACAATTACATACGAAAGGACGGCGAGTTTGAGAAAAATCCTTAGAGCCGTTGCGAGACCTGAAGCTGAACTATTTATTCAGGACACCTATCGGTTGACTTAAAATAACTTACTAATACATCCGAAAGGATGTTTATAACTATATCCTAAGATGAGACTATCTTTTGAAGAAGATTGTTTGAGCAGTTTTCGAGAAACGAGCTTATGGTTCCATTTCCGGCCTTCAGTGTCAGACTTCTGTTTTTGCAATTTTCGCCAAAATTTGCGAAGCTCATTTGTATATCTTAATTATGAAGTATCGTGCCGATCTAGCTTTTTGCATGTTAGAGATATGATAGCCAGAATATCCCCTCCCCTTTCCATAGACACACATATACACACTGGCCATTTAAAAAAAAAAAAAAAAAAAAAAAAAAGCATTTTTTTAATTAATACATGCAAATCAAGTGTAAATTCGATATCTAAATTTTTGATAAAATACCATACTTCCACTACTTACGGTATCGGTGGGTAATGGAAGTAAAAATATTTCAATTACATTATATTCTATAATTCTTTTTTTTTTTTTTAAGCTATTGTATAGCTTTTATCGCGGGCTTTGAGCGCGGCGACCGAATCGAAAAATTCCGTAACGAAAAAAAAACCTAACACAGTTCGGTAGACTTCGGCTGTACGAAGCTCGCACAGATCGAGACGAGTTTCCCCGAAATCGGACGAATACATAAGCAGCTGTTTGTGAGAAAGTATATAGGTGTATAGGTATCTATCATCTATGTACAACAGTGAATAGCTGTACGCGTAAAATTTGTGTATAAAGTAGACCAGATAAAACTTGAATATCTCCATTCGACTTGCAGGCCTTTAAAACCTATTAAATACATTTTCTCTATTAAAATTTGTTTTCTTATCATTATTGTTATCTTATCATTATTGTTATCTTATTCATTAATATCAAAGAAAAAACTTGAATATCCCCATTCGACTTGCAGGCCTTTAAAACCTATTAAATGCGTTTTCTCTATTAAAATTTGTTTTCTTATCGGTCACCACGCTCAAAAAGAGTAACTTGAATTAATATCAAAGAAAAAAATTTAATATCCCCATTCGACTTGCAGGCCTTTAAAACCTATTAAAATACCTTTTCTCTATTAAAATTTGTTTTCTTATCATTATTGTTATCTTATCATTATTGTTATCTTATTCATTAATATCAAAGAAAAAACTTTAATATCCCCATTCGACTTGCAGGCCTTTAAAACCTATTAAATACCTTCTCTCTATTAAAATTTGTTTTCTTATCGGTCACCACGCTCAAAAAGTGTAACTTGAATTAATATCAAAGAAAAAAATTTAATATCCCCATTCGACTTGCAGGCCTTTAAAACCTATTAAAATACCTTTTCTCTATTAAAATTTGTTTTCTTATCATTATTGTTATCTTATTCATTAATATCAAAGAAAAACCTTGAATATCCACATTCGACTTGCAGGCCTTTAAAACCTATTAAATACCTTTTCTCTATTAAAATTTGTTTTATATCGGTCACCACGCTCAAAAAGTGTAACTTGAATTAATATCAAAGAAAAAACTTGAATATCCCCATTCGACTAGCAGGCCTTTAAAACCTATTAAAATACCTTTTCTGTATTAAAATTTGTTTTCTTATTATTGTTATCTTATTTATTAATATCAAAGAAAAAACTTGAATATCCCCATTTGACTTGCAGGCCTTTAAAACCTATTAAATACCTTTTCTCTATTAAAATTTGTTTTCTTATCGGTCACCACGCTCAAAAAGTGTAACTTGAATTAATATCAAAGAAAAAACTTGAATATCCCCATTCGACTTGCAGGCCTTTAAAACCTATTAAAATACCTTTTCTCTATTAAAATTTGTTTTCTTATCATTATTGTTATCTTATTCATTAATATCAAAGGAAAAACTTGAATATCCTCATTCGACTTGCAGGCCTTTAAAACCTATTAAAATACCTTTTCTCTATTAAAATTTGTTTTCTTATCATTATTGTTATCTTATCATTATTGTTATCTTATTCATTAATATCAAAGAAAAACCTTGAATATCCACATTCGACTTGCAGGCCTTTAAAACCTATTAAATACCTTTTCTCTATTAAAATTTGTTTTATATCGGTCACCACGCTCAAAAAGTGTAACTTGAATTAATATCAAGGAAAAAACTTGAATATCCCCATTCGACTAGCAGGCCTTTAAAACCTATTAAAATACCTTTTCTGTATTAAAATTTGTTTTCTTATTATTGTTATCTTATTTATTAATATCAAAGAAAAAACTTGAATATCCCCATTTGACTTGCAGGCCTTTAAAACCTATTAAATACCTTTTCTCTATTAAAATTTGTTTTCTTATCGGTCACCACGCTCAAAAAGTGTAACTTGAATTAATATCAAAGAAAAAACTTGAATATCCCCATTCGACTTGCAGGCCTTTAAAACCTATTAAAATACCTTTTCTCTATTAAAATTTGTTTTCTTATCATTATTGTTATCTTATTCATTAATATCAAAGGAAAAACTTGAATATCCCCATTCGACTTGCAGGCATTTAAAACCTATTAAATACCTTTTCTCTATTAAAATTTGTTTTATATCGGTCACCACGCTCAAAAAGTGTAACTTGAATTAATATCAAAGAAAAAAATTGAATATCCCCTTTCGACTTGCAGGTCTTTAAAACCTATTAAAATACCTTTTCTCTATTAAAATTTGTTTTCTTATCATTATTGTTATCTTATTCATTAATATCAAAGGAAAAACTTGAATATCCTCATTCGACTTGCAGGCCTTTAAAACCTATTAAAATACCTTTTCTCTATTAAAATTTGTTTTCTTATCATTATTGTTATCTTATCATTATTGTTATCTTATTCATTAATATCAAAGAAAAACCTTGAATATCCACATTCGACTTGCAGGCCTTTAAAACCTATTAAATACCTTTTCTCTATTAAAATTTGTTTTATATCGGTCACCACGCTCAAAAGTGTAACTTGAATTAATATCAAAGAAAAAACTTGAATATCCCCATTCGACTTGCAGGCCTTTAAAACCTATTAAATACCTTTTCTCTATTAAAATTTGTTTTCTTATCATTATTGTTATCTTATCATTATTGTTATCTTATTCATTAATATCAAAGAAAAACCTTGAATATCCACATTCGACTTGCAGGCCTTTAAAACCTATTAAATACCTTTTCTCTATTAAAATTTGTTTTATATCGGTCACCACGCTCAAAAAGTGTAACTTGAATTAATATCAAAGAAAAAACTTGAATATCCCCATTCGACTTGCAGGTCTTTAAAAACTATTAAAATACCTTTTCTCTATTAAAATTTGTTTTCTTATCATTATTGTTATCTTATTCATTAATATCAAAGGAAAAACTTGAATATCCCCATTCGACTTGCAGGCCTTTAAAACCTATTAAATACCTTTTCTCTATTAAAATTTGTTTTCTTATCGGTCACCACGCTCAAAAAGTGTAACTTGAATTAATATCAAAGAAAAAACTTGAATATCCCCATTCGACTTGCAGGCCTTTAAAACCTATTAAATACCTTTTCTCTATTAAAATTTGTTTTCTTATCGGTCATCACGCTCAAAAAGTGTAACTTGAAATTATATCAAAGAAAAAACTTGAATATCCCCATTCGACTTGCAGGCCTTTAAAAACCTTTTAAAATATCTTTTCTCAAAAAATAGAGTTAGATCATTCAAATTTGGTACATCGAGGTTTTCGATACCTACAAATCGATTGCGGATATTTTTGATATGTTCTTATTGCGGATATATTCTCATTTATTCAATAAAAGAAAAAAAATTGTTTTCTTATCGGTCACCATGCTCAAAAAGTGTAACTTGAATTAATATCAAAGAAAAAAAATACTGCATAAATAAAATAAATAAATAATTATAATTGCATAAGTTGATAAAAAATGCTATGCAATAGCTTTACCGCGGCAGTCCTCGAGTGCCACACGTATTTTTTTTTTTTTTTTTTATGTGTGTGTGTGTAGCCTTTTATAAATATGCATATAAAACAATTATTTTACTTGAATTT